>JAJMFS010000042.1:0-46277 GCA_030574815.1 Yamadazyma germanica | reverse complement strand
TTCATCTAAAGTCTAATGGGGTTACTCATAGATTAAAGCCTCGATGGGCTGAGGGTTATACCGGTATCCTCTTCCTTAATTCAGTTTATAAATATGTATATTTTTCATGTCTTGCCTTTATTTCATATAGACTTCACGCAAGATCTGATATTCTTTGATTAACTGATACTAATGAACCAATGGTTACCATCCATTGTTTTAATAGTTCAACGCGTATCTTTTAAGCAGAATTGACTTTAACGCAACCATTTTATCATTAGCATCACCAGAAGCAGTTCCTCTACAGTTTGGCACCAATTTTGTAATTTTTGCGATTTTTCAGCCTGAGAGGGCCCGATAGCGAACATTCATCCCCCAAGTTTCCTTAGACTATTGAAAGGCGATCAGGTACAGTTGAATGTTGAAATCTATGGGCTCACTAATATGCATACCCGCTCTGATGCTGAAGGTGGTTCATTTCTTGTTGGCGATTACGAGAGGAGCAATTTCAAGGGCCAAACTTCGAGTGTTGAATCCAATACCGAAATAGTATTAAAGCTAGGTGTATATTATGTGTATTTTAAAGTCAATCTGTTGATTGATGGTAGGTTTTGCTTTGCCTGGCTTAATGTGCTTGAACTTGAACTTGATACAACTAATGTGTGTCTAATAATTGACTTGTGGGTGTGGAAAGTTAGTTGCTTACTTTATATTAGTATTTAACTTTGAAATTAGTTTCTATAAACAACGACCTTTGAGGTTGAGGAATTGCAACTTCTCCGATTGACTTCATTCTATTTTCAGGGATATTTGTACCTCTTTTATAGACATTTTGGAATCCTTATCTCTCCTATTTTCTCGTATCTGCCGGTAATCAATTATCATTTTGCCGACTTGGCATATCGGACTTATCTGCCTCTTTTGCCACATACATATACGGCTTCATCCATCAGGTGAGGACTTTCGTATAGCGGACAAATTCTATCGAGCACCAACACAATCGACCTTTCTCTATGTTCTTAACGATTTAGTCGGCGAGAAGTTTTGATGAAGTATCTGATACAGATCTTCCCCTATAATACAAAAGAATCCATCAATTGTTTACATGTTTTTGTAATTTAGTTGATTTTCTCGAGCAACAAAGCGTTTATCATAGAAGGGGAACGAAATTGTGACGGATCATCCCCCATTGATATAAGAGTCAAAACCAGCCACAAACTATCTGGCAGCTCACATTGAGATTTAAAATTTCTATCTAAGTATCACCAGCTTCCTGTAGCTGTATCGCTGTATCGCTGTATCGCTGTATCGCTGTATCTCCGTGTCTCGGTACTCCTGATGTCACGGTATCTCAATAATACGAATTATATATCGCTCCGTTTCAGTATTCATTATTGGTCTAAGTACTATTTTTGCGATTCCCTTGTATCCACTGTGAAAAAGCAAATATAACAGTGAATAACAGATACCTCTCGTTTACGCTAACTTGTGATGTGTTCGAGAATTTGAAAAAATGAATTATTTTATTGAAAATCCCTTCCAGCGCTTTTGGTATCTGGTGTAAACTTGACTCAAAACCGCCCTGTCCACCTTCAAAATGCTGAATTTCAACTCCTCCGTTTTTGGTTGTGATACACTTTTCACTCCCCTGGAATTTTATTACTTATCGACTCTTATCTGAAAGGAATTTAATTTTCCGCCTAAACCTTCTAATAATTATAAAAAGTGATTCTAATTATTAAATTGAATAATGATATAAACATAAATATATTTACAACTTTTCCTTCTTCACATATGTGAAACCACTTTGTTACAAGTCTGTTGAATTCTAAATGCATTAGAGGAGGTCGTTTTTTCAAGTTTGAGGTTTGAATGCATGAGTTAGGACGACATTACTCAAAAGGATTGGTTTAGAATTTGAAGCGAGCAAAATTTGCCTAATTCTATTTTACACAATTGTGATGTTCTGTGAATACTGATGTTGAAGGTATTCATAATGGAGGACACATACCTTTTAGTAAATAAAGAAATAGCTATCCCGACTTGTTCGAGACACCAAGTTTATAACAAGCATACAATACATAAACCAAATGCTTCTTATTTCTCCGCTAACTCACCCTGAGAGTATTTATTATATCGTGGTTTTTGTACTAAACTGTATCCGAGTTTATTATAAAATTTTTTACTTACGGTCATTCTATATATTTATATTATCTAAAGGAAGACTTATCAGTAGTCATCGATTTAGGACCATAATTCTAGCCAAGGCTCTGATATGTGTATCTCACTCTTCCCCACCTAAGTTCAAACAATAATTTTTAAAAATCGATCGTATGTTAAAGAATGTTATACTGCACCTAGAGTTTCGTAATTATCCAAGATATTTACCATGAATGAAGAAGATAGCTATGCATCGTATAATCAGTTCATTAGTTCATTTACTTTACATGACTTCCTCTGAGCTTCTGATCATTTAACATTTCAGAATATCCTGTGATTTCATAGGACTTATTGGTTGTTAAATGTCTGCTTAAATTCGGAAATATTGTACACTGATCTTTGATAGAGCTGGCCTAAACTCGATGATGATTGGGCTTATTATGTACCAAACTCCAGTACTGTTTGATTACGGATATTTCATTGACTGTTCAGCATTTCTATTGGAGAACTATAGATACCACCTTCATCTATATGGAGCCTCGGGAAAGAATGGTAGACTTATTGCAGGTTGTAAATTTGAAATTCTAGCTGGAAGTATTGAGTTAAGAGCCCACTACATAGAAATGCATGATGCTGCAAGATTGATAATATATTGAAGCTTGAATTACGTGGGGTTAAACGTGTTGTTTAATTGGAGTTGAATTATAATTTAACAAACCACGAATTTGGATTCATGCTTGAATTTACAACCATAGTAAATTATTCAGAGGATTTATTAAAGTGGCGTGTATTTGGCCAAAAGCTTCTTCTATTCTTCTATAATTTCTTTTCATCTCTTCTGATTTAAACAAAGAACTTAGGTAACTTAGGTAAACAAAAAACAAGAGAAAAAATCACTCCATAAAAATCATCGGCATCTGAATTGAGCAATTGTTATATCTATATTGAAGTCTTTACTCCTTTCTAGCTTCCCTTACTTTTTCGGAGCTTTTTAATATTATGGTATCACTGTTCATTACTTTTAAATAAATGTAAGAAATATAGGGTTATAAGGATTGTTGAACAAAACTACTTACAATCAAATACTTCTTCTTCGTTTACATGCTCCTTCATGTACATGTTTTCATTTGTTTTCCTCTTGAATCTCTGCAATTGTCGGCTTAAGTGTCCTTGTTTTTGTAGCAACATTCAATCATTTTATTCAAAGTTTGTTTTCTTCTTCTCAATATACAAGTCCACTAACAAAGCGAATAGAAACTTACTCAAGCCATTCCATGGCTTGACCGGTGTTTTCTTACATCCATTTTCTTCCATAATTCTAGTAATGAAAGTAATTAGCCTCTTTCTTGTGAAATATGTATCATGAACACCACCCCATTTTCTCCACGTCGATCCAAACTTTTTGTCTGTAGAAACTAAGCTTGGCTTACATTCACTTTCAAAAGACTCAGAAAAACAGAAATATCCAGTAGATGAAAGTTTGACTTCACGCAATAATCCATCCAACTATCGCCAAAAGGTCGTGCTCACCACTCTTATTGCTGAAAACGTAGACGCGACTTAATATTGACATAGTGTTACATAAATATATATGAGATTTTTAGGGCTGATAGTACTCGTGCTAACAGTGTTAAATATAGGGTCATTTCTACTATTCCTCAAGGGGTTTTTTCCATCTAAAAAAGTTCTTCACGGTTTCAATAATGACTATATTTTTGATAAATCAGAGCAACCTCAATTCAACAAGATAGTTTTTATGGTGGTTGATGCTTTAAGAGCAGATTACTTATATGACGAACAAATTTCAGGGTTCTCATTTGTCCATGAGCTTATCAATGGCAACATGGCCATACCATTTACTGCATTTTCCAACCCCCCTACCGTTACATTACCGAGACTCAAAGGGATTACCTTAGGTACCACTCCAAGCTTCCTTGATGCTATCTTGAATATAGCAGACGATAAGGACCAAACACAAGGCCTACTAGAGCAAGATAACTGGCTTTCACAGTTTCGAAGGTCTTCTCCGAAGTCGAGGGTATTGAAATTTTTCGGAGACGATACCTGGCTCAAATTATTTCCCAACTTTTTCAATGATACTGATGGCACAAATTCGTTTTTCGTAAATGACTTTTATGAAGTAGACAACAACGTTACCAGGCATCTTGAATTTGAGCTTTCATCCGAAACTAACTGGGATGGCCTCTTCCTTCATTATTTAGGATTGGACCATATAGGGCATAAGACTGGATCAAAGTCCATTTTTATGCAATCAAAACACAGAGAAATGGATGGTATCATCAAGCGCATTTATACCTTTTTGAATAGCTCTTCTGAACACAAAGATACTTTGTTTGTAGTAATGGGGGATCATGGGATGAATGATTTAGGTAACCATGGAGGTTCTTCAGCAGGTGAAACGAATGCAGGTATGCTCTTTGTTTCTCCAAAATTTCAAGATCTCAAATTGGATCTCAAGGCTCCATTGCCACACAATAATGATTACGAATACTATCAGAAAGTCAGTCAAATTGATATTGTACCAACTTTATCTATGTTGTTTAATTTCCCCATACCTAAGAATAGCTTAGGGACCATCATAGGGGTGTTTTTGCAATTGTTTGAGAAAGTAAGTCACCACTCTATATTATTGAAAAATTGTAAACAGTTTGACCACTTATTCACCTTTAATACTGCGGGTGCTAAATACGGAGTAGATTTGGACGAATTGAATAACACGGAAGATGACTATAAGTTCTTGAACCGAATTCAAGAATATTTGATTGAAAGCTCCTCCAATTACCACTATTCAAGCTTGTATAAATCAATATTTGGAACATTAGCCTGTATGATTTTGATTTTAGTTTTCTTCAACTGCTCCTTTTGGAGTAGGGATGCTGTTGTATTCCAAACAGCAATGTTGCTTTATTCTATTCATTTCCATGGCTCATCCTTGATAGAAGAAGAGCATCACTTATGGTGGATATTATCGTTGCTTTTAGTTATTTACCTTAGTTGCACAAGGGGATTCAATGTCCTCCATAACTACTTCATAATTCTCATATGTTTACGAGTCTTGAAGTCGTGGTCGAATTCTGGTCAGAAATTCAACAGCTATTACGTTTTGAGCAAATTTTTGACGGACAATCCTTCATTCTTATGGGCTAGTGTGATACTGACTTATGTGTTATATGGCTGCTTGATATATTTTCAAGGATCACTCAGGCATTGTATTAATTTTCTGATCAGAGCTATAGCATACGATAAATCATATCTTAAGAATGATATGAACAATTGTTTAACATTCATATCGATAAGTATGCTTGTTTCCTTGTCTTTTTCTTTCAAATTGATCCAAGGTTATTTGGATGGTTATGTTATACCGGATTGGTTGATGAGCTATGTGAATTGGAGTCTTATATCTTTCAACATAAAAGAATTCGAAAAGAACCTCATATCAAGTTTACTTGTAGGATTATTCAATAATTGTTTGGTGATTACATTAATATTCATCTTTATAAGAGTTGTTGTTGGTAATTGGATTAGGGGATTCAAAATAGGGACTTTATCTGACATCATAAATCTTTCGACATTGCTCTTGTTGAATCAAACTAAGATTGAATTGATTCCACTTTTTATCGTTTTTTTTGTGGTCAAACTTGAATTGAGTAAGGTGTTACTCTCTATGAATGAACTATTCTTCAAAGTTGATCGCCTAGTTTTGATCGTTTCTGCATTCACCCTTTTATTATCCAATTTATCGTTCTTTGCAATGGGAGGGACAAATCTGTTGGCCACTGTTGATTTGTCAAATGCTTATAATGGAGTAAAGTCTTACGAAATAGAGAAAGTGAGCTTGCTTACATTTGCTTCAAATTTTAGTGGGCCCATTTTTTGGTCGATATCTTCTCTTCAATTAATCTTAGAGACACATCTTACTAACTTCAAAATGACTGACTTCTCCAAGGATTTAATACAATTGAAGGGTCTCAAGTTTAAGTTGTGGAAACTCAAACAGTTGTTCAACTTGGTGTTCTACGCCATCTCGTCTTCTAGCTTATTAGTATCTTGCTACAATCTAAGATTTCATCTTTTTATCTGGACAGTTTTCCTGCCGAAGCTCCTATATTTTGGCGTTTGGTTAATTCTCATCAATGTACTTATAGAGGGGATTTTATCAGCTATAATCTTAGTCTGTTCATAGAAATTTATTCATTACTATATACTCATATCTTATTGTAATAATTGGTCTCTGAAATATTTTTGGTGGTTGGCATTCTTTGCTAATTTCTTATCATATGCCTTAGCAGTAACTTGCTCTTTTCGCCAGGCCAATTTCTGCACTCCGAACTCTTGTTTATCTCTGACATTCAACATATGTCTATCTTCAGCAGCCACAACAGTTCCTTGCCCTTCACTTAGCTCTCTCTCAGGTGGCAAATTTTGCCTGTAGTATCTTTGTAAGCTTCTATGTCCCAAAACCTTACCAGTTGGCAAAATTAAATCAAATCCGTCTTGTATTATGGTACCTGGATTACTTTCAGGTAATTCTTCATCTGTATCGTATTGCCCTTCATCTCCAGATATATCTTCCCAATCATCAGCGTCTCCCGGATTAGCAGACTCATTTGAGTTAAACGCATCATTATAAGTGGATGAAAAGTCATAAAAACCTGAAACCTCAAGTCTTTCATCCTCAGATTCATATGGTATTCTCATGTGCCTTTTTACTTTCATATGCTCTCTAACTGCCTCTATATTTTTTCCTTGATAATTACAACTTAAACAGACGTTACCGAAACCAATCTTTTCACCCAAATATTTGAAAAGACCTTCTTTATCAACCAAATATTTGAATTCAGGAATATATAACCCATGCTTTTTTGACATGTGTTCAATATTTTCATCAATAGTATTGAAATCAGATTTTTCCTTGGGATTACAAAATAAACAAGAATTCGGATGAATTTCTACTCTATTAGCAAGTTTTTCTTTGTAGAGTTGTTCCTCAATCTGTTCAGGAGTTATGTTTTCAACAGAGCCACCACTTGCATCGTCGTTTACACCATCTTTTTGACTCTCTGTAGAAGTATCATTAGAAAGAATGGAACTATCCTGTTCTTTTTGCATATTCCTTCTAGCAGTTTCTAATATTTGACGTTTTTGCTCGATCAAGTCCTCTCTTTTTCTTCTTCTTTCTTCTTTTTTTGATTCTTTAGGAGAAAGAGGGGTTTCTTTTGTAGCTGAGACTTTAACATTGAACGTTTCTTCATCAACTGCTGGTAGTTGAGCTACCCTTCTCTTCAAATTATATCTATGCCAATCCCCTTTCATATGCTCTCTTTGATTAGAAGCATCTTGGAATGCTAAGTTACAGGAATTACAAGTGAATGCCATTTTATAAGCTCAATTATGTAATAATAACTTTTCTATTTTTTTGCGATGAGATGAGTTTCGCAGATTAGGAAAATAAATTATTGAGTGCCATACAATAAAGTAATGTCGAGAGGAACAAGTGAATCCTTTCAAAAGGATATTATACCTGCGGTAATGCAGATTATACGAGTATCTAGTGCATTGAAGGGACAGGATATTCTGTTCCATAAAACGATTGAACCTCAAGTCCAATCCAAGTCTGATGACGTTTCTTCAAAGATATTGGGTCTCATCAGTGATTTTGCTCAAACGATACCGAGTGATTATGACAAGTCGGATGTTAACTTAGATTATGGAACTGACCAAGGATTAGAGGGTGCTAACTGGGACGTGCTTACTGGGGTGTTTGATAGCTTATTCGAAAAGACTGAATTGGCATTTGATGAGATCAGGGGAAGAAAGAAAGGTGCTGATGAATTCACTTATTTGGAGAACTCTGCTAAAGTTGTCAAGGATGACTCTAATGATATCAAGAAGATGGAGAAACCTCAACTAAAATTCAAAGTACCCGTCGATAACTCAGAATCAGCACCATTCAGACCAAAGTTGAGTTCAAAGCCAAATGCTTTACGATCCTTAGAGGAATCTTTGACAATAGTACAACCTGAGATGACGGAAGGAGCTGATGGGATTGACCCTCCTTTCTATCCTCAACCTTATCAAGTTGAAATAGATAATCAACCATATCCAGATTCGATCCTTTCGGTATCAGAGCCGATCCCGTCCAAACAATGGGACTCAACTTCTGCTGAATGGATAGATAGACCAGAGCAAGTCGATAAATTAGTGGAAGAGTTGTCGAAACTGAATGAAATTGCAATTGATCTTGAGCATCATGACTACAGAACTTATTATGGTATTGTTTGTCTTATGCAAATTTCCAATAGAGAGAAAGATTGGATTGTCGATACGATAGAATTGAGAGATGATTTGCAAAAATTAAATGTTGTTTTCACGAATCCCCAGATTGTGAAAGTATTCCATGGAGCTTTCATGGATATAGTTTGGTTACAAAGAGACTTAGGATTATACATTGTTTCCCTTTTTGATACTTACCACGCATCCAAACAATTGGGTTTTCCTAAATTCTCTTTGGCATACCTTCTCGAAACTTATGCAAAGTTCAAAACATCCAAGAAATATCAACTTGCCGATTGGAGAATAAGGCCATTATCATCGGCCATGGTAGCATATGCCAGATCGGATACACATTTCTTGTTGAATATTTTCGATCAATTAAGAAATAAGTTAATTGAACAAAAGAGTGGTAAATTGCAGGAAGTTCTTCATCAATCGAGACAAGTTGCCAGGAGAAGATTCGAGTACACAAAGTTCAGACCAGTTTATTCTGGAAAAAGCTCCGTCACCTGTCCTGTAATGTCATCAAACCCAGAGAAGCCGTTCTTACCTATTGTTAACCAGTATAATATCCCATATCATATCTCACCTGTTGTTAAAGCCTTGTACGAATGGAGAGATGGATTGGCGAGAGAGTTAGATGAATCCGTACGGTTTGTTATGTCTAACCAAGCTATAGCACTATTGGCTACTTTGAGAAAACCAGTAAACGCAGATAAAGTTGTTAATATCCCCACATTTGTAAGTGAATGGATCAGAAAGAATGCACAAACTTTGGCTGACTTGATAAATGATACATTAGATCACTCTGAAGATAGTGATTGGAAACTCGTGGACAACATGCATGATGGATCAGTGACACATAAAGGAACAGTTATTGATGACAAGTCTCCGGAATCAGTTAAGACTCAAAACGAATTCTTTGAAGATATTTGCAACCGTAATTTAGTTCTTCTCGATAGTACCTCATCAACTAGTTTAAGTATTCCTTCCAGATTATTCGTTAACTCACAAGATTGTATCCTTGGCGTAAGTTACGAAAATTCCACCAAAGTTCAAGTAGCCATCGATGAAATAAGTAAACGCGTTGCTTTAAAAAATGAAGAGTTCAGGAAGATAGCCAATATTCAGGATTCAGAAATGACATCTTTAACCGGGACAGATATCTCTGGATCCGATACTAAGTCAGAAGAAGGCGTTGGTAACGATAAAAATGAGGAAGACACTAAAGAAACAATTGAGTCACAAGAAGTTGGGGGTCTGATCAACGAACCGATGCCAATTGAGAGAAAGGACGATATTGTCAGTATTAGACAACCTAAACAAAAGAGAAAAGAGACAGGAAGAAAGCGTAGGGGATCAGCTCCAAGTGATGAGGTTTTTGACTATAATAAAACAGGGAATTTGATGAACAAGCAAACAAACTCAAACCAAAAGACAAATAAGAAGAGGAAATTTGACCCATATTCTGCTTCGAGTAACGGGCCAAAGGCAGCTAGAAACAAGAAACAGTTCCATGGTGGTAGAGCCACAACCTTCAAGTAGTATAGACAAATGGCATGAATGTACACTCATCTTAATTACAGATACTGGCTCTTGCTGTAGACTACCGCTTTTGTACTTTATTGGAAGTGCAAACCGTTGGTTTGTAGCGATGTCAAACATTAACATGAGGAGACCTAGCCGCTAAAAGTTTTAGTTCCTTATACGAGCCGGAAATATTCTAAGGAAGAGACATTCGGGTAGTATATACAAGAGATAAGAGTAAATAGAAAGAAGATGAATCGCCGTTCAAGACGTTGCAGATCTATTGCATTGGTGTTTTTTAACTGTGACCAATGGAATCGATAGACGCATTAAAATTCCAGAAATGGATCTGCTCGACTTGCCCAAATAGGAAGGTAGATGTCTTTATCTACAATAAGAGATAACTGGAAGGGGAAAAGCAAGAGTTAAACAAGAATGGCACGCTAAATTTTATATAATAAACTCCTCTTTGGTACTGCTATATTGATCTTATTTGCAGGTTGGCTCTTAGCGGATATTCTTATTTTGGAGTGAGGATATAGCCGTCCCAAGCTTCTCCACATCAAAATCGCTGAACGTAAAACCTTGGAAAAGAGTTAAGGCCTTAGCCAGGCTCATTTGTCACACCAGAAATGTATAGGATTAAGAGTAGACAGAAACAATTATTGAATTCTCTGATGATATCAGAGAAAGGCTAATGCAAAAGGCCTGCGTTAATCGGCACTCGCTTATTTTAAATTTTTTTTTCTTTTCTTTGATAAGAGATTCTTGATAGAAAGCCCGAAAAAAATTTCGCAAAGATAACAATCAGTATATAGTCTGGGTAAGATCCGGTATAATAATTTATAGTATTGCAGTATAATAATTCATATATATATATATATATATAATTATACGTATTCATATATTAACAAATGTCAGACGAGGAAGCTAAGGTACATCCTATTACCTCTAACGTAGACGTGGATAACTTGAGAATACAGTCTATTTTATCCAACAGAGGTATTACGATTAATGTTGATCATGAAGTCGACGATGATGAAGCCATGATATTGGCCCTTGGTTACAAGCAAGAGTTCAAAAGAGAGTTCAATATGTGGACAGTTTTTGCAGTTTCGTTTAGTGTGCTAGGCTTATTACCATCTATTGCAGCATGTGTGGGGTACCAACAATTAGTTGTCGGAGCTTCTCCAGTTGCTTGGATTCTTGCAATCATTTTTATAACTTGTGTTGCTTTATCCATGGCAGAAGTTGCTAGTGCTTTCCCAACTAGTGCTGGTACTCCTTATGCCGTCAGTCAGTTGGCTCCAAAGAAATATGCCCCTGTGATGACTTGGTTGACTGCTTGGTCGAACTGGATGTGTCAAATCACCGGTACACCATCCGTTAATTATTCGGGAGCATCCTTAATATTCTCCTTAGTTACTTATAATAAACCAAGCTTCCAACCATCTGCAGGACAACTATATGCCTTGACCACAGGTATTCAAGTCACTCATGGTATTTTGGCATCAGCACCAACAAAATGGGCTGCTAGAATTAACTCAGTGGGAACGATATGCAATCTATTATTTTTGGCCATTGTATTTGTAATGATTCTTGCAGCTAATAAGCGTCAAGAAATATTTTCTGATGACGCCGATTTCTCTGGAATTTCCAAATTCAATTCTAATGGTAAGGCATGGGGCTTATATAATCAAACCGATTTTCCTACTGGAATTGCTATGTTAATGTCTTTCCTTGGTGTTATTTGGGCTATGAGTGGCTATGATTCACCATTCCATTTGTCTGAAGAATGCGCTAATGCTGCTGATGCTGTTCCAAAGGCTATTGTAATGACAGCAGTTGGTGGAGGTGTAATCGGTTTATTATTTATGATTGCTATGGCATATACTTTTGTGAGTCTTGACCTAATGGCTGAAGATCCGTTAGGGTTAGGGCAAGATTTCGTATCTTACTTGGCACAAATCTTAGAAAAGAAAGCTATTAATGCTGCAGTGTCGATGACAATTATTGCTTCCTACTTCATGGGCGAATCATGTTTATTAGCTGCTTCTAGGGTTACATTTTCTTATTCTAGAGACCGCATGTTTCCATTTTTTTCAGGTATTGGTGCCAAAATTAACCCAATCACTAAGACCCCTGTTAATGCTGTTTGGATAAACTTTATTATTGGTCAATTGTTCTTACTATTGATGTTGGCCAATAGTACAGCTATCGATGCAATCTTTTCTGTTGGTGGTATTGCAGGGTTTGTTTCTTTTACTATCCCTATTGTTTTCAAAGTTACGAATGCTTACGATTCATTCAAAAGAGGGCCATTTAGTTTGGGAGTTTATTCCAGGCCAATTGGATTTGTCAGTATTGCATTTGTGACTTTAATGATTCCAATATTATGTTTTCCATATGTAAGGGGCAAAGACTTAACCTTAGATGAAATGAATTGGACTAGCCCAGTTTATTTCGGGCCAATGTTATTAGCGTGGGTCTATTATATGGTAGCAGCCCATAAATGGTATAAAGGACCAAAATCAAATTTGGACCCGGACACCATCATGTATGAGCATTATGACGGGATTCCTGATGCATCTAACGACAAAGAGTTTTCAAAAGAAGAAGTATCTAGCTTGAAAGGTAGTAGATAATATGTATAGTTAATTTATGAAAGTGCACCATACATAGCACATATTGGTATCCCTGAGCGTCAAAATATGCAAGTCATGGTTATGTAACGAGTTACCCAATAATATATGCTAGGAGAGCGTGGTACAAAATTGCCGCTGCGCTGAAAGCGCGGACTTCAAAGGTCAGTAGTTTTAATGGATAGTGGGGGGGGAAATTTCGCACTTGGTACCACGAGTCTCAAATATCTTCCCACGTTTCTAAAGTTAAAATTTTCGATCGATAAAATTAACAAGGCTTTGCTAATTTCATTATCAGTTATATGATATAAAGTAATAGGCCTACCCTGTCTCACCTTTACTTATCCATTTGAATACTTCTTGGTTTTTTTTAAGTCCGTTTTTTTTTCAGTTTTGCTACATTATCAACACCACTTGATCATTCAGACCCATTTCTTGATCTAAAACAAGTTTTGCAGCCTCATTCATTTTGCATGAATCAGCATTGATTTTGTCTCACATTCTATTCTATCATAATGGCTAGCTCCACGTCCACCACTTCGACTGTACGTAGGACTCCGTCCATTTCCCCCAAAGATATACGCCAGCTACAAGATTATCAAGAATATCATAGAACCAAGCAACGTCAATCAAAAAGTGAAAATAGCCCTGATAAAGACATATTTCTACAGCGTTATGTTAAGAATGACCGAGTAATGAATATAAGTGGTTCAGACTACTCTAATGATATTTATTCCAAATATCTTTCCAGTAATCTTAAATCAAATCATAAATATCACAAACAAGGGAAGCAGAATAAGTTAGTACTTCCTAGAAGAAAAAGCAGGTCACTTTCTGTATATGAACACAAATACTCTGGCTCGACCTCGGCAGATACAACACCAACATTATCCCAATATTATAATCGAGACACTCATCCACCTGTGCCACAGACTCAAGCGGGAAGGTCGAATAATTACATAAGAGCCACATCACTAAAGGTTGATGTACCGCAGTTTCTGAAAGAAAGATTGGTCCAAGTGATTCCAGAAGACTTTGTAAACTGCAATTCGGATGACCTAATCGTATTAGTGTCACGTATGTTAGAGAATTTGATAAATTTGAACAATAAACTCGTCCCAGATTCTGTAATCAATGGTGGCAATGAAGAGAATAAGAAGAATTCACTATTAACAAGGTATCATTCAAGGACCCCTCCGAACATTTCAGTTGTTAATTATTTGTCTCGGTTGGCTAAATTCAATAATTTTTCGAGTGCTAACTTGTTGACTTGCATTTACTACATTGATTTATTGTCCTATAACTATCAGCCATTCTTCACTTTGAACAGTTGGACAGTTCATCGGTTTTTGCTTGTCTCCACGATGGTTTCCCAAAAGTCTATGGAAGACTATTTCTTCACAAATGAACATTACGCTAAAGTGGGTGGTGTTGCATTGAACGAGTTGAATTATCTTGAAATCGATTTCTTGCAGCGCATAAACTGGAAATGCATTCCTTTCAAAACTTCACCAGATGGCCAATCTAGTATCAAAGATTCGAAAGAGATTTTGGATTTGTACTACAGACAACTTATCGAATTGATGGGTAAGAACTGCAGGGATAAAGAAGCAGTCTATGTTTTTGAAGGCTCTAATACTGATTCTTTAACTTTAGATCGAGAAAGGTATTCTGGCGATGAGATGAACAATGCTGCCAACTCACATGAAAATAATGATGTATATGACCAAAATGATGAATATTACTCCGTCGATAAGTCAAAATTCAACAAGAACGGGTATAGTGTCGATGCTTCCTCATCACCACATTTAAAAAGAAGATATCCAAATTTGTAATATAGTGTATATAGAGAGCTTAGGTAAGGACCACGGATCGGGAAGGTTACCCTTAGATTTCAAGTGAAACAAATATATAAGAGGTAAGGTAAATCTAATTGTTTTCAGATTATGTAATGAAGTTATAAACTTAAATTATGTTAAGTTCTGTCTCATTAAAATCACTGGGAGCAAGATATGCGAATAAAGCAGCCTACATGACTAACGGTGTTCCTTCGTTTTACTGTCGTCCATTCGATTCTTCATTATTCCTGCGTTCTCCACCATATTTCTTATTCTTCCATGCAAATTTCAACTCATTGGTAATTTCATCAGTCATTTTATATATAAGATGCATATGGTCATTAGGATCAGCATCTTCACGGTATATTTTATATTCCAAATGCCATTTATCCTCGACAGATGTTGGTAATTTGGCCCTTTCAAGCCTCTTGTTATTTATAAAGTGACTGATGTCCAACGAGTAACTGGCAATTTTGCTAGTTTCAATTAACGAACGGTTGAACTTGTTTAGCTCTGCCTTATAATCAATTAATACCTTGGCCCTCTCTACTTGCAATCTCTTAAGATTATCGAAATGTTTGATGTTTACGTCCTTTAAATTTTGGTTGAAATTATCATTTATATAATCCAAGGTCTTCAATTTAACATCATCGAGCGCAACAGCATTCACCTTCATGATTCCGAATGGCGACTTTTCTTTTATAGTCAGTTTTAACATCACTCTGAATGAATCAGTGCCTAAATCCAGCTGGACAACATCAAGGAGATGCCCCCATGCCTTGATACTGAATTTGAATTGGACATCGGCGATATACGAAGCAATGTCAGACTTATTAAAGAAGATTCTATCGATACTATTCAACTTCAAGTACTGAAATGCCAAAAACAGCTTGATATTATGAAAGGCTAAGAAGATACCATCCATCTGTCCAATTCTGGCCTGAAAGGAGTATTTCAACAATGCACCTGTTCGTATCATATCTCGGAATTCATCAGAATAAAAAAGCTTTCTTGGGTAAACAGTGTCTCTCATCTTGTGATTTCCTAGATCAAACCTAATATCCGATATAGCTCTACTTTTAAGATCAAAAGTACCATTTCCAGGTAAATCGGGATGATAACAATCCAACTGAGATCGCATCAAGAATCTATCATACTTGGATATGTTATAGATATTTTTGGGACTCTTGAATTTTTCAAATTTCAATAGGTTTTTAACACTTTCTGCGTCTCGGTCATCATCTGATCCCCTTTGGGAATCTATTGGTTCATTTCTATATAGATTTTTGAAGGTCTCTATATCCTCATGGTCATTGGTCAAAATTACTTCAGCTATGTTACCAAACTCACTCAAAAAGTGGTCAATGTTACCAGACTTGTCAACTTCTACAGAGAAAACGTCATCATGTTCACTTTTTTTTTTAACAATCAATGTTGACGGTACGGTACTTACGAGTCTTGTGAACTGGCCAAAATCAAATCTATAGGTTGAAGGGTTCTTAGTATCGAAATGGTTTAAAAGAAGGTAAAATTGGAATAGCGTCGAAGTCATAGATGAAGTTGACGAGTAATATTTGGTACCTTCTCGCTTGGACAACTCTAAGAGAGTTGCGTCTTTCGACGGACTTACGAATTTGCCGGTGATCTTCGATTTGAGGTCTTCAAAATCATTTAATTGGTCTATTCTACCCAACAGCTCGTGAAAACGATACTGTTTTTTCCTGGGGATATAACTATAAGAAAGATCACCGTGATGTAGTACTTTGTCTAAATCGTGGGCTAATCTTGGAAGGTCCTGTTTATTAACATTTGATACTTGTTTGACGTCATCTTGAGCAGTGATTTTCCTAGAGATTACTTTCTGCTTCGGCTCTGATGATTTTTTGAACTTGTGAATTTCAACAGTATCGTTGAATATCGTTTTATCTAAGTCATCGTGACTCTTTTTTTTAACCTTCAAAGGTACATCATTGTCGTCATCAATGCTACCTTTTATATCGTAGTGGTTGATTCGAAGTCTTTTCTTTAAAGCTGACGATAAATCATCTGCAGTGACCTTGCTACCTTGATATCGGCCAGAGGAGCTGGTGAAATTTCGAATGCTAGTTCTATAAAGTCTTGGTGTCAAAAGCATAAGGGTAGATTTTCACCGCGCGATGAGACAATACTACTAGGTCTTAGATAAGGTACATTATACATGGCATTAGATAGAGGGGCATTATAAAAAACATTAACTAGATCATCTAATTGTAAACTCTTCTGTCAAGTTCACGTAGTACATTCGCTACTGATTGTACTTCTACTTGCATACCTCTAGTTGTGAGCTTACCAACTAATTGGCTAAAATCCACCGATCTAAACTTTTTATGTCTAGAAAGGGCCCTATAAGCATCGGCACACGGTATGAACATATTCGAATCTGCGCTTATATGTATAGGTGTGGATGGATTGGTAGTATCTGTGGGGGTTGAAGGATTCATACCTGGAGAAAGATTCATACCTGGAGAAGGAGCAGTGATGGGTGGTAATTCTTTCAGGAACCCTATACTGGAACCTCTTGATTTGGGACCCTCTCTTTCATTTGACTCATTAGCTTTATTAGCCACGGTAGTACAGAATAAAGTAGACATGGGATCAGTTTGACATTGCCCACAAGTTCCTGGATTTCCAGTACAACCTCCGGATTCAGAAACCGATGAGTTAGTGTTATTTGGAATTCCAGTTGGATTAGTGCTAGTTGGGGTTCCAATTGTAGGAGTCATAACTGTGGGAACAGCCCCAGGGGTCAAATTGGTGATATCTCTAATACCAACTGTTGGACCAGGATGCATGACAGGCAAAGATGCCTTTCGTATAGATGAGGATACTTGAATTGGGGGCAAAGTTTGCTCATCCTCAAATTCATCGCTATCGTCATTACTATCATGTTCTTCATCCATATCGTGATGATGATGATTACTATCGTCATTCAATGATTCGTTTAACCTAGCAGCTTCTTTAGCAGCTTCCCTACAAACGCACGGTGTATCATCCGAACAAAACCCGCAATTATCTACCGGTGAGCTTTCATCAAACTTTCCACTATTGGAAGAAGAAACTGAAGTACGGCCTAGCGAGCCAGACTTTTTAGATTTCTTAAATTCCGGCAATGCCTTTTTTGTAGTGAATTTAGTAGTGAAATCAACTTCTTGAGTTTTAGGTTTTCTCTTTAATTGCACAGCTTGCATTGGTTTGAAGCTCGAAATCTTTTGGTCCAAATTTTCTACTGGCATACTATTATTATCGTCATGATTATGATTATAACCAGATTCTTTAATCCCTACACTTTCACACAAACAGTCGTCCTTCATACAAACACCACAATCAAAATCTTCATTTTGTTTTTCTTCAATCTTAATATTTCTGAAATTAGAGGGACCTGATCTAGAATTTCTTTTGAAATTTATTACCAGATTGGGTGGAGAATCAGCCGAAGTACTTGGGGCGGGGCTGATTTGCTGAACAGAATATATGGAGTTAGTGGGAGAATTAGATGCAATGTTTGATGGGGATTGATGGTTAGTCAAGTATCCACTAGAGCTCATGCTAGGAGTCAAGTTATTATTGACGTTACCCTTTTTCAAAGAACTTATTTCAGATTTGATTTGGTCGAGGTGTTTGATAAGATATTGATTTTCCAATTTCAACTTATTGATAGTATTAATCAAACCCATTTCTTTAACATCACGTTCCTTCTCAACTTCTAAAAGTTTAGCCTCAAGTTCTTGAACTCTGGTTGCTCTACGCTCTCTGAAAGCTCTTTGAGCAGCTCTGTTCTGTGCCTTGCGTTTAGAAGCAGGTGTATCCACGCTTGGCTTTCGACCGGGCTTTGGCCTTGGTGGCAATACCCATTCTTTAGAGGTCATAATGCTCGTTTTAGGAGTGGCCGGATTACTTGATGAGCTTGACCCGTCGACTGAAGGGGCTCTCAATTTAACCAGGATGGGAGGTGATATAGCCATGGGACTTTTGGCATTTGCCGGACCGGAACTGGCAGAATTAATCAGTGCAACGCTAGGTCTAACAGCTGTGTGTCTAGGGGCAATAATTGGTTTAGACATCAGTTAAGACAAAAGGGATAAAACAGGAAGAAAGAAGTGAAAAAAATCCCGATGAAATGTGAAACGCACAAAACTATGAGCGAGGAAACTTGTAGCCAATAAGGTAATCAAAATAACTCTTACAGTCTAATAAATTTATCACAGACCAATTAACCAGTTATAGAAAAAAGTAAAATGTTACTGGAAATTTTTTATCTTTTCCATCAGTCCAGCCAATGAGGGAGTGAATCATGTTCGCGCTCGGTGAATCGGGCATTTTATCTATTTGATCAGCCAGGGCTGACAGTCCGAGATGTACAAAACATCAATGCAATTTAAAGGGGCATATATAGGAAGACCAAAGAGAAGTTTGAAAAGACGGTTTCATTTTGTAGATTATTTATATGTTTTTCATGCGATTCTAAATTGCTAAACTCCCTATCTCCAGCATGAAAAATAACCACAGTTAGTTCAGCCAATGATCGAAGTGCTCTTTCTTGTTTCTTTATTTCTTTTTAATTGCATATGTCATTGGTGGCCGGAATCCGGAAAAGTTGCGAGACTTCTTGTAGTCAAATGACAAGAAACAAATAAATAGCAGAGCTCATACGACGTATGTTTGATTACTATATACAAATACAAACGACTATTTCTTAGCAGCTTCAGCTTCAGCTTGCTCCTTTTGAAATTTAGCAATATCTTCAGGTTTTGGAGCACCTTTAGTGATCAATTCACCGAAAGTTTGCTTACCAAATTGTTCCTTCAATTTTTGCTCTTCTTCAACGAATTTTTGGGCATTTTCTCTCAAATACTTTTGAAAATGATTGTATTGTAATTGACCATGTTCCCTAATGATATCTAAAGGCATTTTTGGTTCCTTATTAATTTGAGAGGTTGGTAACCCTAATAATTTAGCCAATAAATTACCAGCATTTGGTCTATTGCTAAAGAGATGTTTATTTTCCTTCATCCATTGTTCTCTTAGTTTAATTTCTCTTTTATGGAATTCTTCAGTCAAATGGTATTTATCATCAAAAGAATCTAAAACTGGTCTTACATCTTTCACATTTTGAGTAGCCACAAATTCAAGGAAGGGAATTAATTGAATCAATTGATCATCTTTCTTACCATCCCAAGGTTTCATTGGAATGGCATTTTCTGGTTGTAATGTCCATCTATCTTCGTCAGTATCTATCATAATAACCTTAGATAAATCTCTGTTCAAAAGAGATAAATCCTTAATCAATTTTCCATCCTTGTATCTACAAGCTTCCCTAAATAAAGCATAAGAAATATATGCATGGTAAGGATCTAATTTGGAGACGGCCTTTTCACTGAACATCATCGAATTTGAGCCAAAAATAACAATTTCGTAATATTGAGATAAGTACCCTAAGAAGTAATCCAAACCTGGTCTCTTGGCAGTTCTCCACCCATTCTTAGTATCCCAGTCAGAATGGATCAAAAGATCATCCAAACTCAATACTAAAGTGAGCGGTCTCCTATATGGTTCAGGAGCCGGAGGTGGTAACAAGTTTTCAAATACTGGTTCGCTGAAGAAAGTAAATAAGGAAGCCAATCTCGTGTTCATTCTATCATACATTAATTTAGGCTCGTACCCATTCGGAATATCCTTTGCCTTCAATTTAGTCTGTTCTTCCTCTGAATCCCAATCTCTACTCAAATACCCAAGACCTAAAAAGCCTCCGACGAATGTAGAAATATAAAACCAGTTGGCAGCTTTTTCTCTCTGTTTCTCTTTCGAAGTTTGTCTTCTCTTTCTTTTGGATTTCGAGGTTTGCCCTTGTTGATCTTCAGATTTATTTTGCGGTTCATCTTCAAATCCAGCTTTAGCCAATAAATCATCGGTCAATATTTTATCCTGCGATTCTTTTTTGGCTTTTTGAAGATATAAAGAGGATTTAGTAAAGTTTCTACTACCAAAAACATTAGATCCACAAAGGCCTGCGGTTCTAAGATTTAGACCACGTTTAATGGTGTGGTGAAACACAGGTCTGAACATAATAGTCTGAAAATTTTTCAAAAATGCGACTGACAGAACTATGGTAATGAAGAGATTAGTAAATGCATTATCGGCTGTGAAAAATATAGATATCCAATTTACTAAACTTGCCGAAACAGAAAATCAGGTAAAGGTCCGCCTGTTAATAGAAAAGACCGACACTCATCCTGAAATCGATCAGCTTATGGGAAAATTCCTCCGAAAATTAAATTATATTGGAATTAATCAAGTTAGTGGAAGGGATAATATATGGGTGAAAATGAAATATTGGATTAGACTACCTCAGATGATACAATTACATCTGGTAATTTGGGACTTGTGTCGCCTTTCAGACGTCAGTCAAAGAAACTATAGACTCTACATGAACCCAAAGAATATAGGAATATTAGATCCTAAAAATTTTCCAACTGATTATTATAAAAAACATATAAATAACGACTAACTATGGCTTGGGAATATGCAAACTCTTGGAAATTTCCCCACAACCTTGAAGAGCAAAAACCAAGGCCACTGCATGGAATTCCAAAAAAGTATCTTGTAATAAAATTGCACCTGGTAAATCATCCAAAATCTTATCACTATATACCAAATAGGCCATGGTAGCGACCCATAACAAATTGGTAGGAACCGGCAATCCTTCGAAATATTTGGATTTTCCGGTCTCGTCTTTTGGGATATTATTGGTGGAAATATTAAATCTGGCTAATCTAGTCAATCCACAAAGAACCCAAAATGACAAAATAAGAGTATCAACAGTAGATCTCAAACCAATAGCAAAAGCGATAGTTGCAGGACAAACAGCAAAACTGATCAAATCTGCTAAAGAGTCTAATTCTTGACCCATTAAACTACTTTTATTTCTTAATCTTGCTACTCTGCCATCAAAGAAATCAAAAAAGAGTCCTAAACAAATGAAAAAATGGGCTCTTTGAAGATATTTTTTATCATCAGTTAAAGCAAATCTAAGGCAACTTATGATAGAATAAAAACCGCTAAATCCATTGAGACAAGTTATAAAATCAGCCATATGAAGATTTCTGATTAATGAAAAATGTCTTGTATCTTCGATGAAAGCCGCGTATTCATGTTTTTCAGGTCTAGGTAATGGTTCTTGATTTGAAGAAAGTGAAAATAATGATGATGATCTTCTGATTGGCCTAGGAGGAATCTCACTATCAGTCAAATCATGGTCTGAATCAATTGCTGATTCGTGTTTCTTGACGCCACTCGAATAACTCATTTCAATGTTCTAGTGGTGGTGATGATATACTTGAAATATTTTTGAACGTGCGAGCAATGAATTGCTGCGAAAACATGAATGACAGAGAGTGTATACAGGACTGATAAGATGGAGTGAAATTACTCTGTGTATCTTATATGTGAGTGTTGTATATTTTACCGTGAGCTACATTTATAAGATCTATTTTATGTATTCTATTTATTGTTTTGTATTATCAACGTGTGTCATTTCTCCTCTCTTTCCCCTTTATCATCTTCATCGGTCACGAAGAATTGTGGTACCAAATTCTCATTTTGTTGTAAAAACGTATTAATCTTTGATGGGTCAGGTGACCTGATTGACTCTAACGAAACAAGACTGGTGTTACTATTACTTCTTCCTGGGACATGTGAGGGACTCAAGTTATTACTTGTGGGTTTATCTACACCCATAGCAAGATTTTGAAGCTGTAGGCCAATCCCAGATGAATTAATATTTGAACTTGCCATTGAATCAGCAGAATTGGAATGTCTATGGTGGAACCTCTTTTTTTCTGTTTGCTTCAATTTTAAATTAATCAAGTCCTGTTGCTGTTTCAAATATTCTTGTTGTATTTTTAAATAATTTTCATGCTGGGCAATTGTTTCTGCCCCTGGCGATGTTGGGTTAGAGTTCGGATTAGAGTTTGGATTGGAATTGGGCGAGGTACCGTTAAAGTTTATGAAAGATTGATCAAATGGATTCTTGTCGGAACCTGAACTGGATGGGGTTTTTATTTGTGGGGTAAATACTCCTTGGAGTGATGTTTGTTGTCCGGACTTATCATGAACATTTAAATTCAATTGACTTAAACCGGTCGATGGAACACTAATTGAAGAGTTACTTTTATTGTGTGGCCATTGCTTGGAAGTATTAGTAGAACTCGTAGTTGGAGTGCTATTTGCCGATGGGAGCCCATTGAATTTAAGCTCAGATCTAGAAGATAGTTTCTTCTCGACAAACTCAAATCGGGCAAAACTGTCAGCTTCAAATTTCAATAAATCGGTTAAATCGGTTATCCAGTTATTAAAATCATTGCCGTTATTGCATTTAAAGCTAAATTGCTTACCACTCGTCAACTTAATCAAGTTAAATTTAAAATTTTTTTCGTTTTTGATAATGATCTTATAATTATTGAGACTGTAAGATTTCACAGGTAAATCATTATGATTAATGAATCCTGCCAGCTTGACCCTTGGTTTTTCAACGGTCAGTTCAGTTGCAGCAACTGGATCTTCGGAAGCGGTATCATTCAGTTGGGGATTCTCAATCTTAAATTCATGCAAGTAATTACAAGTAAGTAGATAATAAAAACGATTGTAATTCTTGAGAACCTTTGATTTTTTATAAAGCACACCAAACCTGATACATTTATTGTGAACCGAAGTAGCATAGGGGATGACAATATTCTTGAAATGTCTTATCTCCTTTTTAGGATTAATGGTTGAATTAGAATAAATATTCAAAAAGCTGGGATTTTTTGCAATGAACGATTCCCATTCTTGTTTAGCGTTCAAATTTAAATTGAAAGTCAACCCTCTTGCATGATTCATTTTATCAAATCGTTCTAAGACTTGGCCCAAATCTTTCAAAACATACATTAATAATTCTTTTGAAATGTTTTGAAGGTTTACAAATGCTGCAAAAAGATAGTTCTCTTTAATAAGTTGATTTTTTATCTGATAATTAAGCCTCAACTTAAGTAAAAATGGATCTTCATGTTTGACTTGACCAAAATCATTATCATCATCGTCACCATAGTCGTCATCCATAATGGAAGTGTTATAAGCTTCCATACTTTGCATATATTGTTTCAAAAGAGCCCCTGTTTTACTGATTTCTTTAAGGATACTGTCATTAACAAACGAATCATTTTTCAAACTAGATTTAATTTCCTTTATTTTTAACAGGAGGTTTTTAAGGAGATTTTCGAGTTTTGGGATGAGTCTGGATTGGAGTTCTTTATGACTTTTTTGAGAATTTTGAGCTGTGGAATGATGATAATTAAGAATTGAAGTGCTGATGGTGGAGACAGCACCACAAGCAGTACCGGGTGGTGATGTAGGCGCAGAAGCACTGGCATTCCCGGTTATAGGGGCACCTGACCCGGTGACATTACTATGGGCATTGGAGCTCATATTACTGGAACCAGAACTTGAAACACCATCGAAATCATTCTTCAAGAAATTATGATTACTACTTGATTTTGATTTGAATAAACCTGGTCTGTCAGCAGCATTGGACTTAGGCCCAGGCCATTTAGAAGTAGGGCCAACACCCACCGAAGTCGGAGGTGAATGCGGTGATGATTTAGCCAAATGCTGGTTATAGGATAGTAAAAGTTGGTGATTTAAATTGGTTTCAAACTCTTTAACCAAGGCGATTTCCTTGAAGTAATGAATCAAATTTCGAATGACATGTTTATAACCCCGGAACAATTGAAGAAGTTCATCTATGGGTCTGGCGTCTATACCTGGAACATTTAAGTAAAAGGGAGACTGATTGTGCGATGTAGGAAGGATTTCCTCTTTGGAGAACATTGTCAATCGGAGTTATTTGCTGATGTGTAATCTGTAAGTGGTGTGATGTGATGAGTCCGTATCGTACTAGGGATCGGTATAACGTGTAATACGCCTAACAAATATCGTGATCTTGTATAGTATGAGAATATGTTATATCACACAATAACAGTATGAAAAATAAATGAAGTAGTCTCCCGAAATAAACGAGAGTTGTTGGAGAGAAGGAGGGGTGTTCTGGTTTTTATAGATTGCCGTGATCTGGATGGCGCGGTTTTGGGGCGGTAGATAGGGCGGTAAGGCAGATCAGACGCGGACTGGGCGTATACAGTTGCGGCTTGTTTGAGCCGATCAGGGGCGCCATGGAAGATTCGGCAGGGTGAGCTATTACACCTTATGATGTTGCATTAATAAGATGCAAATACTATTTTGTTTGGCTGCTGATTACGTGGCTGCTTATAGTCTTTATTGTCTTCTCGCAATTTTAGAGCCTCGCTGATCTAGAACGTTCACAACCTTTCGAGAATATGAATTGATGCAAAAATCGGTAGCGTGAGTGTAGTGTCTTTCAATTATTTATGCATAAACTGGCATCAAGTTCCAAGGTACTAGAATAGGATAGATGCTTTACTACTATTTAAAAAATTATACATACATCTTCACTTCTCCTTGTGTGTAATTCACG
Organism: Yamadazyma germanica; assembly: GCA_030574815.1. Classification (NCBI taxonomy): domain Eukaryota; kingdom Fungi; phylum Ascomycota; class Pichiomycetes; order Serinales; family Debaryomycetaceae; genus Yamadazyma; species Yamadazyma germanica. The sequence continues at coordinate 21,273 of JAJMFS010000042.1, read as the reverse complement.
GTTACTGTTAATTTGAAAATTAAACTTAACAAAGTAAGGGCTCCTCCTCTGAAAACAAGATTTCTCCTCTGAAAATAGGCCTTCTTCTCTAAGAACAGTTGGTCCGTAGCCCTCTTAATATAGTACTAGACTCTGCTGTGCAGCAGCACATATAACTCCATTTTTGGACTAAAACAGAATCTCAGAATTTAAGCTCTTGCTTGAAACGAGACTTTAAGTTTTTTCTCGTCAGGTTGAATTCTGCAAATTTCACATAAAAAGATAAAATACCATGATATCACAAAAGTTTGACAAGAGCTTTCCACTTATAGCCAAGGCCAAATTAGTAGGGAATAGATGATGATCAATCATACCTATTTTTGAGTCAGGTGGGTGATTCCACACACAAGTGGTCGAACGGTATTTTTTAGTGCAAAATTAAAGTTGTGGGTACCTGCATGCTTTATACACCAACGCTCATATCATACCGGTGCAAAAACCTAAGCCACCGGTTGTACAGAGTGGTGCAAAAGGAGTTAAAAGTGATAGCTCTCTAAGCTATGAAGACCAATTAATGCTCCCAACCACTTGAAATCTTATCCTAGAATTTCATCATTGTATAGGTCTGACTGGGGCAGTATTGAATTAAAGTTCAGTGGTTAACCATAGATAGCAAGAACATAGTCCGGCACCTTTTATGAAACGGAGCACAGAGACTAATTGAGAAGATACTAGTACTAACTGGTGCTAGTTTTGATATTCTATGGACTAAGCTCGCTCACATCACGTATCATCATTTGAATCCCAACATAGACTTCATTACAGTATATGAAAGAGCCACTGATCATAATCCGTTCAGTGGTATCTAGCTCATCTATGTACAGTGTAAACACTTGTATGTATCGTTTGGTATGTCAGTCAGAATGGGGGTGGAAAGAACTTAATGCAGTAATCTGCTTATCAAAACGCTTGAACGGGAACTTTTATGGCTTAAACCACCCGCTGAGAATCAAAAATCAGGGAGTTTGAGACATTGCTTAACAACTGGCTTCATAACGTTGCTCAGTTTTGTGGAAAAGAAACCCAAAAGACCTGCAAAATGCTTAAAATTTAGACTCGTCCTACTTGGTTACCGTTTACTTTCATATTTTGAAAATTATATATACGACAGCATACATATATGAGAGTTAGTCTATAGTACATAGTTTTGGATCATATCCAGTCACAAATCAAACATGAAGGCTCATTTTGAGATGGAGTGAAATTCAGAAAGCAAGTGTCCATTCTCACAGGAATGCTGACAATTATCTACCTGGAGGCGTTTATATTCTCTTTTGTCTTTTATTACCTATTTAATCTGAAGCACAATTTGGCTGCGAAAAGCCATCAAACGCAATGATACTCACGTGACAAATATACCTGGTGCGATGAGATTTTTTCATAATTTCTCTATCAAACTAACTGTTCATACGTGTCTTGCAGGTCCTTCAGCCCTATTTTGAAACACATATACAAATATCTGTATATTCATTCAACCAACCCCCTAAAATATGGAGAAAGAACAAATACATTCCTTATCTCTCGAACAAGTCAACAACAATCCCGAAGAGTTGATTGAACTTCGTGGTTCTGGTCGATATTTTGGAGTTATTGACCCACAAACTGGACAAACAGTGAACAATACTCAAAACCTTGGCCCATTGTGTGCCAACTGTCATAAAAGGGGCCACATAAGAGCCAAATGTAAGACAGTAGTATGTCATAAATGTGGAGTCGTTGGTGATCATTATGAGACCCAATGCCCAACTACTATGATCTGTGCTAGATGTGGCGATAGAGGTCACAAGGCTATAGATTGTACGAACAAAGTCCGCAAAAAGCAGTATTGTAGATCATGCGATCTTTTCAATCATAATGATGATAACTGTCCTAATATATGGAGGTCTTATATTTTGAACAAAAAGACTAAACCAGCCAAAACTTTACCTGAGATATATTGTTATAATTGTGGAGACAAAGGTCATTTTGGTGATGAATGTAAACTGCCGAGAACATCAAGAATTCCCAATATAGCTGGTAGTGCTTTTAGTGGTAGCAATCTCCCCACTGAGTTAAGAAAAACTTATTATGATTCAATCCTGGACAGTAAATTACCCAAGAAGCCCCAATTTGCCCCTTTCAAACCTCTGACATACCAGGGAGGATACCAGGGCTATTCAGGAAATCAAGGGTATTCTCAAAACTACAATTACAACTCAAATTACAACTCAAATTATACTTCAAATTACAACTCAAGAACTTATAATCGACCTGGCCAGTATGACCAATATTCTAATCAAAACCAGGGCTCAAGTAGAAGCCAACTGACAAACAAGAAGAGAAAGTCAGAGGAACTAAAAAAGAAAGAGCTGAAGAAGCTGAAGAAGGATAAAAAAAAAGGTAATAGTCAACCATAATGTCGCAGCAGACTAATGAATGTCGCGGCTGCAAAACAGTGTGTCGCACCATTTATATCGAATTGTTTCAAAGGCATTATGCCGCATACGCATTCAATTCCGTACCTCGCAACAGATCATCTCATCATTGATTATTACAGATCATGGATTTTCTTGCTGACTATTTCCATTACCCAGTGGCAAAGTCACCCAAATATTCAGGTATAAGGAAGGAGGCTAACAACAAATATGGATCGTTAACTTTCGTGGTCCTTGCATGTTTTCTAGGTGGTTTAGTCATAATTAACACCTTGGTTAGACGGGGTTACTACTTGCATAATAATTTCCAAATTCTTCGATGGTGTTATGTTAAACTTCGAAATAAAGGTCGGATCGGAAGTCTTACCAAAACTCTTATATTTCGAATATATCATAATATAACGGTGTTATTTCAATTGATTTTTTGGACTATCGTTTTAGGTATGTTATCATTTACCGAGCTTTACCACGGAGATTTGATTTTCCTCGCTACACGGTTGGGCCGCGTGGCGGTAAATTGTCTCCCAACAATTTTATTTCTTACTTTGAGACCTAGTCCCCTACCTCATACCTTATACTTGAAATTAATTCCTATTCATAAATGGCTCAGTAGATTTATTATATTGCAGTCTGCCGTCCACACGATAATTTATTGTGGTTATTTCAATGTTAAAGGGACATGGCAAAAGGCTATGAAACGTGAAAATATTTACGGTTGGGTAGCCATGATCCTGTTCCTCCTTATCTTCATCACGTCATTAAGCAGGATGAGAAATCATTGGTATAAGATGTTTTTCCTGATACATTACATATTTACATGGGTAGTTGTGATAACCTTACAATTTCATGTGAGGCCCGTTAAAATGTCATATGTTACCATGCTCAATGTATTAATATTATGTTACCAAATACTTCATAGGTTCAAATTGACCAAATTGTCTCAACCGGGAGATTTGAAAATAACTAATGTATCTCCAAATCTACTATACATTGAATTTCCAAACCATCTCGTATATCAACCACTGACAAACCCAGGATCTCATATTCGTCTAACTATCAAAAGCTCAAATGTATGGCGTAGGGCTTATTCTCAATTGGTACCAAACTATCATCCTTATACTTTAGTATCATTGCCTTCAGATACAATTCAGAAATTAATCATCCGTAAGGGAAATTTTAAATTTAAAGATCATCCATATTATATTACGGGTAGTTACGATGCCAAACTTTTATTCATCCATAATGCTACCAACAAGTTTCAGATTTCAAGATTGACCATCAATACGAAACGTGTGCTTATTGTTGTGGGGGGTCTGGCTATATCATTTGCCCTTCCTATTCTACGGGTAATGAATTATCACGGAATCCCCATCAAAATCGTATGGGTAATCAAGGATTTTAGGGATATTGCTATATTAAGATTTTTTGATGGGTACATTCATGGTGATGACTTCGAAATTTTTGTCACTGGTTCAGACAATGTTGATGATGGGAAGAGCATCAAAAGTTACGGTACGTTTGCTAGCGATAGTTATGGTGAGGTATCAGGAGAAAATCAAAGTTTCAAGGAAGGCCTAGAGCCATTCGATATTGGTTTGCGAAGTAGATATGAAGATGAAACTGTTGATATTTCGGTGGCGGGAGAACACGAGGAAGAGAATAGTGCCGACTCTGAAGTAGATTGTTGTGAACGTGAAGATCAAAGTCTCAGTGAACGTGAAGATCAAATCGAAAGTCACGATGTCGATACATCAAGCCACATATCTGATGAATATGAAATAGACCCATCTACACCAATATTTCGTCCTTCAACTGACTCGTCACCAGTGCATGAACATGATGCAAGTTCCACTAAAACTTCCACATCAGCCAGTACAAATGAACACTTCATTCCGAAGATCAAATCGGTGTCGGATTTATCTCGGTCATACTTGGAGAAATATAAAGAGACCATTGATAGACTTCATATTTCCAATAAAATCTATAGAGGTAGACCCACGTTAAACCATAGATATTTTAATTGGTGTTTGCATGAAGGTTTTACACAATGCAGTGGTCCTGTTCAAGTTGGCGGGGATTACGTTTGTTGTAGAGATCTTCCAAGAAACAATGTTAGTGAAGCAGATGCATCCAAAGTTTGGGTCATATCTGCTGGGCCTAAAGGTTTAGTTGATAACGTCAAATTATGGGCCAGTGAACATGGTTTAAAATTTCACGAAGAGGCCTTTTATACATAGTTACCAAGTATTTATATTTTTATTTATAATTATATTTATTCATATCATTAATCGTAATAAACTCTATCTCTCTCCCAGGAGATATAATTCCTTTTTGATTTCCTCTTCTATAGCTAATTGTTTACTGATTTTGCCTTTAGCAGTTTCAGTACTTAATATAATTCCTGCCATGGCCCAACAAACCACATACGAAAACTTGTAAGGTCCACGAACCGTATGAGTATGTCGATACCTATAAGTCCATGCCCAACCAGTTATGAGACCCGTCAAAGTGCCTTTGAGCATTCCAACGACTCCCGATCGCAATAGTTGCATATTAAGATCATGCAATTTTTCTTGTTTAGGTACTGTCATAGGCATATCGAGGCATGAATTATAACAATTGGTAGTTAAATATAAATATAAAATTGATCTAAAAAGTAATTATGCGAGAAGGAGTTGGTATTCAAAGATTATGCAATTTGCTTTTCGATCGGCCTTAAACTTAAACAATTGTGCGAGTGTGCCTAGGTACCTAACCAGGCATCGGTATCTCCCAATTTATTTTCATCACCGTTCCCGAATCTGACAAAATTGATGGCGTCAATAGGAGGAAACACTCCAGTTCTAGCCAAAGATACTACACGCAATCTCGGAAAGACTTTTCCCTTCAACAAATTCTGATCAATTAGCGATATTAGTAAATTTTCGATGATTAAATCATCAGTTACAATGTCAAATCCGGATACTTTTAGAACAGAAATCATATCATCGTATCGTAAAGTGATTGGTTTATCTTGAATGATCCACACTCTCTTGAATAAATTTCTGATTGTTAAGATAACAGCTTTACTCTCTATCATGATCAACAACTCTGACTCTTTGAAGAATGATCTACTAGTAGATAATACCTTTTTAAGATGAGCAAAATTACCCGAATCGATAGCTCTGAATAGATTTTGGTAAACGAACATGAATTTTGGGAGTCCTGTCAAATAGGTCTCTTTAATAAATTTGAAGTTGGGCCTTCTACCTATGAGTATTCCTGTTGGAATCAAAAGTTTTAAAATCTTGATGATATTGGCATGATTGGGAATCAATGGACTATGTAACAAACACCAACAAAGGTGCTGATGGCTATCAATCAATTGATTTTTAATTAAGTAGAACTTGGCCAAATAATATCTATAAGCTAGGAGCTGATTCATGGGAAAGCCTGAAGCTTTGAGCTTTAAAGTATTGATATTACTGAAAACGTTTCTGCAAAGTAAAGGATTTCCGATTTTAAAGTATACTCGACATAAATTGGTCCCCACATATAAAATGATGGGCACTTTTTGGGTATTCTCTTCATTGGTTTGAGATCGTATGTTATTGAAGATCTTCAAAAGCACCGATGCAAGCCACGAGAGGCGAGGATTCGTACAATGTTCTTTGTAGTATAGTTGCGTATCAAGCTTCGTAGCCAATTGAATGATGTATCCGAGGGATTGGATAACAACTTGTTTGAGTAAATGCCCTTTTTGATATTGAGAAAAAGCTGTCGCCATATCATCGACAAACTTCCCGAAGACATCAAACAGTTCAATCAATGAAAATGGATTGAATTGGGAACTCATTTTAATGAAGCTTATAGCCATTTCATTAAAGGCAAGCCAATCGCCTTTGAAAAAATTGGCATTCTCGACGGTATTATCTACAGTTGATAGTTTAATTTGTTGATTATAAATGGCCGAGATCCGGGGATTTATTTCAGGATTGATATTAAGGACTTCAGCAAATGCCTGCGGTTGCTGGGAGCTAGGTAAATTTATACATTTGTGGATATCAGAGATAAGTGACTCCATGGTGATGAGATGTCTCGGTACTACCGTTGGAGATGGTGCGGCAGAGACAGAGAAGGGCCCGGTAGAGAGATAGAGACGACAAGGAAAAGTCAGGAATTAATACTTCCAAGGAAACAAGTGTTAATGTATCATATACGGTTTTACTTCAGCTATGTAGACAAACAAAGTGAGTTTTAAATATCTTGAATTGTTAATAGTCATCTCCGATCTACCTGCATATACACAACCATATATCTTTTCGTCGCAGTAGAACACACTTTAAAGTATCATTACAGAGAAGAGAAAACCTATCACAATCTCTTTATTTACTAATGGCTCCACAAAAAATATGTGCTCGACTACTACCTCCGTCTCTCTCGAGATCTGAATTTGAAAGCCAACTTATAGACTATACAAAAGTGCCATATCAACTGTCATATTATGTTCAAGGGTCTGTCCCCGCCAATCCCTTTGACCAAAGTATTTACTCGAGGTGGTACGGATATTTCAAGGATAAAAATGCAGCTTCTGATTTTTTGTTTGACGTTAAAGATAAACCATTTACAGATGTAAATGGTGATTCATTTATTCCTCAAGTTCAACCTAGTTTATACCAAACCATGGCCGAGAGAAAGGAGGAAGCTCTGTTGAATCTCGACGGCGACGTATTTTTCACGGAGTTCAAACGGTTATACGAGGCAGGAGAGGCTGGCCTGTTTTCTTTAGATGATGTTGTATTGGGGATCAAAGAAAAGAATAAAGAGAGAGTCAAGAAGAAAGATAAAGCAACGAAAGAGAAGAAAAAGAGAGGGGAAACGGTTGATCCTGAAAAGTCAACCAAGAAGGTGGCGAATGGCAAACGAGCCAAAAAATCAGCGACGGGGGAAAAAGGAGATAAGCCCAGCAAACCAATCACAACGAAGAAAAAGCTCGAAGGAGACAACAAGTCAGAAAAGAACTCATCCAAGAGCAAGAAACAAGGAACAAACTCCAGTAAGGATAGCAGTTCAAACGATAGGCAAAAGACGGAGGACAGAGATGCTTCTCAAAAAGACACTCAAACCAAAGATAGAAAGAAAAGGGTAAGGCCACCAAAGACTCAGAGGGATGATAAATCACCAAGTCAAAAAAATGACACAAAACGAACAGAGAAAAGACAATTGGACTCGAAAGCCGAACCAAGAGCCGAACAAGGAATCGAGCCAAACGGGCAGAAAAACATCAGACTTAAGAAAGAGAATAAGCCGTTGAATAGACCGAATAGACCACCACGCCAAAACTCAGAAAATACGGCTTCTTAGAGAGATGGCACCAATAGGAGTTGTATATCTATAATGCCTAATCAGTCTTGTTTGCACTGAACGAGGTAGAGCTCCTAGGTTCACATAATATCTGTTTCCAGTATTATATAACACAAGTGTCATCAAGACATGGCTTTTGCAAAGATGTTGAAGACACCGAAGCCTGGTCCCGTCTATGATAACTAGAGAATCATAACTCACCATACTACCAGTAGTACTTCACCATCAGCATCCTGGACTCAATATATATTTTCATTTACCATACCACCACCTCACACCACCTTCTCACCACTTCTACCGCCATTCCGCACAATTTCAAGACAGCATGAAACCATCACTACGGAGTACCTTTAAATCCAATCCTTTGGACAACCTTTCACTGTCTATCCAGACAATGGATAAGATACTAGGGATCCTCGGAACTACCACAACCCCCGACCAACAACTGCATGACCAATCCATAGTGCTTGGAAAACAAGTATTCAAATATAAGCTCGTTAGGTTCCTCAACGATAAAAATATTGTAGCCCGAGATCTACGGATTTGGCGAAATACCCGTAATAAGTATACTGATTTTTACTATGATCTGATCAAGGACTATAACGAATATTGTAAGGATCATCTGGGGGGAAATTATCGACATTTATGGAACTTTTTCATTTCCAATGATCTAGGATGTATTCAACTGCTTGAAAAACCATTGAAACATATGTTTCCTATATCAGATGAGAAACTTGGATATGATATTCCAGAATATAAAATACCGGCGTCTCATGGTTTTCAAAATGACAGCCCATATAGCATTCAAAGCGCCCTTCCACTAAAGAAGAATCCACTTTATCTTCTTCCATTTCTAGTCGACCATCCTATAGTAGTCGAAGATGTGATATGTCGCAATAGGAAAGTAGACAGACGTATTCCTTATCTTTTATTCCATAGTATTCTGGAGGTATATAGCTATGAGGGTGAAATTCTTTATGAATTACTTATTCAACGGGAATTAGAACGAAACTGTTTAGGTGATACAAAAGCTTCGAAACTTCTTTTGAATGCAAACAAAATCAAGGTTATAGTGGCAGACCATAGTAATATAATATCGAGATTAGGTTCTTTAAATGTTTATACTAATGCCATTAAACGGGTCCCATTTGAAAATCCGGCAAAGACAATGGTGAAAAATTTCAATATATTTTTTGCCATGCTATTCCGTGCTAGACGACAAACGGCTTTATATTGGATGGAAGACCTTGCCAAGTTTTATCATGAAAAGGATTCGGACTCAACAGAGGATGAATTATATGAACAAAGTATCAGCAACTTTGAGCTGTTTGTAGAGCCAGAGATTGAACGATTGGATATCAGAGCTGACTACAAAAGGAGATTCATGGTAAAGAGAAAAAAGAGAAAAGCTCATGACAACACAGATACATTCTAATATACATTTACTTATTAAAAATATTTAATGGATAAACCCGTGACCTTTTAAATCGAATTGGGTCTCAGATAGATTAATGAAATTGACACCATTATCTATCAATGCTATTGTGACGGTTCTACCGGTGCCAAGTTTTAGTTTTTTCTCCTTAACTTTTGGGTCCATGATTGAGAAGTCTATATCTACCGGATTATGATTAAGACTATTGAAGAGATATTCAATATCTTTGAGCTTTGGAAATTTGTCCGTGACACAAATTTGAAAATCCGGGATTGGAAGATTTTTTTTACTGAAGGTAGTTCTTGGTTTCCATACGTTATAGTCGATCGAAAATTCAGATTTATGATCCAGGCGTAAACTTGAATAAGGTTCACTTGACGGTATTATTGCCAATTTCCGTAGAATCTGATTATAGTCTTGATAATGAGTAGTTTTAGCGTTGACACCTAAACATTTTCTATTGGCGGACCCAAAGAGGTACTCGGACAATGGTCTTATAACAGGGATCTCCTGTTGGATAACAAAAGATTTGTATTCCTGGACTAAATAACCTAACCGCTTCAAATATGCAAACACCTGGTACTTCTCAATTTCAGAGCTTGATAATTGTCCATAAAGATATTGTAAATTTATCGGTACCAAGTCTCTGAAACTAAAAGAATTGATGATTCCCTGGAGATAGCTATAGAACTTTTCATTCCCTAGATATAACACAAGACTACCCCTTTCCACCAAATATAATGTTTCGATTGCATTAAGTATCACTACTTGCTTATTATCTCGGAACAGAGTATTAAACCCCAAATCACGAAAGTAATTTCCTTTTATGTTCACCACATATGTAACACGTTGATCAACTATGTAGATGCCTTCAGCAATCAGTTTTTCATGAGCTCTTATTTCATGCAGTAAGATGTTATACATAAATTCTTTAGACTCTTCTAGCCTTCCTGATTGACTCGACGATCCATCTGGCTCGAAGTCCTTTTCCCCGTTTTTGGGAAGTTGACTATTAAGAAATCTATAGTCTTGCACTTCATCCGCCTGATCCACCACTATTTCCTGATAAGTCGTATCATCTTCATCACTATACTCCATGGCGATGGCGGTAGCTTAGCGGTAGGTTAGTACTAGAAATGAAAAATCGCATCGCATTTGTCGACCAAAGATGGAAGTAACCGTAGATAGTCTTGTAAGTAATGTTATTATGTATGATTACAACATGTATTAACATTGAAGGCCGACTCCTTGTACGAGGATCTTATGTTCAATTTGATAAAATCTGAAGCCTTATCAAAACTTGCCCTCTATAAAGCTACTCATGCTTCGATTGCCCATACGGCAGGATCTGATCTTGAATTATTGGTTAAACAGCACAAACCTTCCACGGATATTTTCAACCAGGATAAGACCAAGTTGAAGACCAATGACACCAATAGGTATTTCAATTGTGAAAACTGTGGGAGAAATATCAGTGGCGGGAGATTTGCTCAACATATCAATAAATGTCTTGAGAGGAAGAGGCGGTAGGAGGTGAAGCAAAGAGGCATATAGGGGGACATACCATCAAGACATACGACAACTATCAAGGGATAAGTCTTGTGTATAACGTTTAAAAAAAGACGGAGTCAACCCAAACATCCGCTACTCGCCATTTATCGTGTACCATGTCTCCAGTGTTCTCAAAGTGGGGTGCAGGGGTCTGTGGGGATACCTCTCCTCCAAACTTAAATCTCCCACTCATGAGTTTGTTCAATTCTATCCTGGCAAAAGATGTATTTGCAAACTTGCCGCTATCCACTGTGAACGAGTCAAAGATCGGTGACGATGGGGTCTACTACAACAAGTTTACGACATCGCCGATTCGTAATTTACATCATGAGCTTAATACCTACAATGAGCTTTTTAACAATGCAGTTGCTAGATATGGGACTAAAAAGTGTATTGGACACAGACCGTCGAATTTGTTGTTTTCCAAACACTCATACGGCTATGAGACCTTGAGTTATAACCAAGTTCAGAGAATGAGGACCAGGCTTGGGTCGGGCCTTCTTTATATATTGAGTAACAATCAATTCAAATACTCTGAACAACATCAGAAAATCGATGATCATTTCAAAAATTGGTGTGAGTTCGATTCGAAGAACCATTCTTTTATTCTCAGTATATACTCTGATAATCGATATGAATGGATTTTGACAGATTTGGCTTGTGTGGCCTACTCGATCACCAATACTATTTTGTACGATACTTTAGGAAATCTGTCGACTGAGTATATTTTACAAAATACCCTGAGCCCGGTTGTTGTTTGCTCAGGCAATAAAGTTGCAAAGCTAAAGAGATTAAAAGCTTCCGGTAATCTTCCTGAATTGATCTGCATTGTATCCATGGATGAGTATGTTAAGCTGGAAGTTGATGAGGAATTGGGGTTGGAGGTTTGGAATTTTCAAGATGTTTTGAAGATTGGGAAGCGTCATAAGCTCCAGCAATTACCACCAACTGTTGGTTCGGTGTATACTATATCGTTTACCAGTGGGACCACCAATAACCCAAAGGGAGTGATTTTAAAACACGAACAAGCAGTGGCCGCAAATACATTTCTTACAACTACAATGGATGTTGTTGAGAATGGCAGGACCTTGGTGTTTTTGCCTTTAGCTCATATCTATGAACGTCAAACTAGCGCTTTTGCCATGTGTGCCGGATATATGTTAGGGTTTCCAAGGAGCAATAAATCCGGGGATGCACTAAAGGATTTGATAGACGATCTCCATGTCTATAAACCTCATTATGTTTCTTTGGTCCCAAGGATTTTGAATCGTTTGCAGATTGAAATCAAAAAGTATCTTGGTTCAGTAAACGATTTCAAGCTTGGCCAGATTATTGATCAGAAAATTGCTAGTCATAAGCTGTTCATTGGGAATAAGGGTATCACTGAAGATGACGATTATCCGTTATATGTCAAATTAAGAAAGAAATTTGGATTCAGTCAAATGGTTTGGATTAATACAGCTTCTGCTCCTGCTAATCCTCTCACAATAGAATTTTTAAAAGGAGCATTGAACGTTGGTGTCAAACAACTTTATGGTGCCACCGAGACTTTTGGAGCCATAACTACAACAATGGCGTATGATACCAGCATAAATTCCAGTGGGATTATCTCTATTTGTTGTCAGTTCAAATTAGGATTAAATGATGAGTTGTTAGTCAAAGGCGCCAGTGTATTTCTGGAATATTACAAGAATCCCGACGCTACCAAAGAGACAATAAAGGATGGCTGGTATCATACAGGTGATATCGCCAAAATTGGACCACGCGGCGAGATAACTATTGTTGATAGAGCTAAGAATGTATTCAAAATGAGCCAAGGGGAATTCATATCTCCCGAGAGATTGGAAAATATCTATATAAGTGCCAATCCCATCATTACATCTATTTGTATTTATGGCAAACCCACAGAGTCATTTTTGGTTGGGCTTCTAAGCGTTAAAGAGGAAGAGATTCCAAAATCGAAGACCGAGAGAATCAAGTTTTTGAACCAAATAAACTCAAATGTCAAGTCCTTGAATCGATTCGAAAAGGTGCAAAACATATACGTAGGAAATGATTTATTGGCCGGTATGTTGACACCAACTTTCAAGCTTAAGAGGCAAGAAGTCGTCAAAAAATATGGTGACATTCTAAGAGATCTTTACAATGAAGGATCCTTATATAGCTCAAAGTTTTGAATTAAAGAATTTGTATGTCTTTATAGCAGTATTTTAAGAACCTTATATGCATGAGTCATTACCCCATTTTTTGGCGTAGCCACACCACATCGCACATCGTAGTGAACTTTTCATTTGGTATAAAGTCGTAATATAATTTTTGTTCGAGTAATCATGCCACCACCACCAATAATCTTGAACGCCGAAGCCGTCAGTGGTATTACTGGGAGTATTTCCATTGCTTGCTGGATTATCGTTTTCGCTCCACAAATTTATGAAAATTTTGTCCGGAAATCTAGTGAAGGATTATCACTCATGTTCATTATATTGTGGTTAGCAGGTGATGTGTTCAATGTATTGGGTTCCGTTCTCCAAGGGGTTTTACCAACGATGATAATCTTGGCTATCTACTATACTTTAGCAGACATAGTATTATTATGGCAATGTCTTAATTATACTCACAAATCCCAAGCCGGAGTAATTCATTTATCTCCAGCAAATCCTTTCGACGAAGATGTGATCGAAAACGTATTATCAAGAGAAGAAAACGAAGAGGAATTAGCTGCCAGGAGATCTCTTTCCCCAGTTCAAAACTTTTTCTTTAAACTTCTCCTTGTGACTTTAGTCATTGCTTCTGGATTAGTTGGGTGGTATATCCTGTATGTTAAGAACTATTATAAATATAAACATCCGGAATCTCCAGAACTTGTTTTTGACCCTTTAGCCCAATTTTTTGGATGGCTTTGTGCTGTTTTATATTTAGGTTCTAGAGTTCCTCAAATCTTACTCAATTACAGAAGAAAAAGTTGTGAAGGAATTAGTTTTATGTTTTTCCTTTTCGCTTGTTTGGGTAATTTGACTTACGTTATTTCAATTTTAAGCATTGATGTAAGCTGGAACTATCTCTTGATCAATTCAAGTTGGTTAGCTGGTTCGTTTGGAACTTTAGCCTTAGACTTTACTATTTTCGTTCAATTTTTCGTTTATAATGAAGATACCGATGAGAGTTACAGTGAAACTCAATACGGTGCCATTGAAAATTAAAGAAGGATTTCCAAAATAATGATTGACTATGTGTGTTTTCGGGATATAGTACGTCCTTCATGATATATAAGGGGATACGCTTTTCATTACTAATGACTAGAGTTATATATAAGGGACACACTTTTCATTACTACCCATGACTAGAGTCATGACATAGTAGAATAATATGATAAAGTATGAATATTATTCATATATAATATATATTACAATAATATATAATAAAATTTTCACTATTTCGAAAACTGCAAAATTGGTAGTCGTAGAATTTGCAGCAATCAGAAAAGGACCCCAGCAGTTTGACATTTAGCCCCGGCGGTTTGAAGCCTTTACCTAGTATACCGCACGGCTTACTTTACTCGTTGGGCGCCGCGACAAAGAACAGGATCCACGGAGATATCCCAATGGGGAAGCGCTTCCGCATTGCTTATTCATCTGGGATTTGACTTTGAAAAGGTGGATAATTGTATAATTATTTATTCCTTTCATCTATCTCTTTCTTTCTTATAGATTATGACTGCCTTGGGTCCAGAAATATTGACTGATAATGATGCAAACTTGTTCAAGAAGAGGAAGAGGACCAGTTTAGTATGTACCAACTGTAAACGGAAAAAAGTCAAATGTGACCGGGGAAAGCCCTGTGATCAGTGTCTAAAGTACGGTAAAACGGGAACTTGTGAATATGACGAGCAGGCTTTATTACAAAATGCACGGGCCCCCAAAGAAACCCCTCCTTATATGTCAAGTGTTCTGAAACCGATTCCGTTAAAAATGTTTGGCAGTGAAGCTACTCAGATACTCGGCGACAAGAATAGAGGTACATCAGGGACGCAATCAGTGGCGGACAACAAGAATCATAATAACACAATTGATAGTGATGGGTCTAACCAGACTAATGGGAAGGTCAGCAAATCAGCACAATTTGAAAGGGATACTGAGTTAGAGTTACTTAAAAAGAGATTACTGCAAATTGAAAATTCGATTTCGAAACGTGGGATTTATTCATTGGCAGATGATTCACTTCAGGATAAAGACTCAACGCCATTCCAAAATAAGCAAATGCAACAGACGAAAACACCGGGTAGTACTACTCTGAGTCATTCAAGTTATTCAGATGCATCAAGTCCCTTTGGTTCTGCTCAAGGACTCAGTTTAAACAATTCAAGTAATTACCAAAATACGAATAAACATGCGGGAACTGACAAGTTTTCAACTGAGCCACATTTACAACCACAACCACAATCACAACCACGACCTGAACCATTTTCAATCAATATGAAAGATCGTAGGGTTCAAAATCAATTACATTCCGCTTCTTCTTATAGTCCCTCGACAGACTCGACGACTCCCACATCATATATACGTAGTGAAATACTGTCCAAATCAGAGAACGGATCAAAGACTTCCATTCCACACGATGAAGGGCTTTACTGGGGTATAAACCCTTATTATTCAGCAGAAGATTCTATCAACTTTTACGAAGGTTATAATTCTGTTTTCATCAGAGAAGGGATTTCAAGAATGTCATTCGGTCCATTCTCTTGGTCCTCAATGATGCAGAAAGATGCCGCTTTGAGGATTTTATGGAAATACACTTTAAATATCAAAGAATCAAATGCTAAGGCTGCAATCATTTTCGAACAAGGTCTGACGCCAACAGAAGCAGCATCTGAATTTGTGGATATTGCCACTGAAAATCCTGAAAATCCTGCAAATCTAGAAGAGAAGAGTTTCAAGAAAAAGATGTTCGAAACCGAAGGTTTGGTAGACACGGTGCCTTACTATACATTGATTAAAAATTCAGTAGCCAAGAAGCTAGAAGAATCCCAAACTAACAAGTCAACTTTACCTCTTGGTTTGACTTTCATTGAAGGAAAGCTTGGTAATGAATTGAGACTTATTGATAAGATTCAAATATTTCTTCCGAAACAAAAAGTAATCTGGAAATTATTGGAGATATTTTTCAAAGATGTATATGCTTTTATGCCAATTGTTGACGAGAATAGTTTCAGAAACCAAATAGAAAAAATAATTGGACCAGAGGGTTACAAGGATGAAAAAATTTCAAATATTAACATCGAAAGAAGATTAGATTTAGCATATGTTGGAACATTACTATTGATGTTAAGAATCTCTTATATTTCATTGTTCACGAATAGGAATGAGGTTAACGAAAAAAGGATGACTGACCCAAGTTATGATGATGGGTCATACTCCTACATATATCTTTTTTCAAACCCCATCAATATTAATATTGTAGATATCGCCCAAGAATGCTTGGAGCAGTTCAACTTATTCGAGAGACCTTCATTTCCTCTTCTTACATTGGCATTTTTCTTAAAAATGTACTTCAGTTATGCACCTGAAGGAGGGGAGAATGCCGAAGGTGACGGATCAAGTGGACTTTCAGCTTTGATTATTAGGATGGCAATTAGTTTAGGGTTGAATAGGGAGCCAGATAATCTTGAAAATTCGATGGAAGTAAGCCCCACAAATAATTTGATTAGAAGAATGTGGCACTATTTGGTTTTGAATGATTTGTATTTGAGTTATTCATTCGGACAACCTGTATCTATTCCGAGAGGTTCTTACGATACAAAGGTTCCATTTCTTAGAAAAGGAGAAGAATGCTTGAAAGATGTGGAATTTGATAGATTCATTACTGACTGTTTATTTTCTTGTTCTGTTCTATATAGTTCAGCTCGTAGGATTACCCATTTAGTAGTCAACGTTGAAGGTAGACCAAAGATGAGAGACTTATGTGCGTCTTTGAATGAACTTGAACTTATAATTTACAAAGAATTTGGAGACTTCAGCAGCTGTTTGAATCCCAAACCGAGCCAATATGCTGGTGTCACCAGAGTTTTGGGAGCCAAATTTTTTATTACAATCAAAGCATTCTGTGTTCTGTTGTATTTCTACTTTTACCAGCATTACGAGAAGAAAGATATCGATCTTTCGTTCTTCTATTTCCGGAAAATGCTTTTGGTTATAGTAGGAGAAATGATGCCTCACTTTATTGAACTTTTAGGTGGTATGAAACATGCAATGATTTTAAATCCAAAGTTTGAGCTTTTTATCCATAAATCCAATCAGGTTTTGATGTCATTTGTCACAAGATGCAATTTCCTGATAGCTCATTACAGAAGTAATCCTCAACATGAAAATATGTGTAAATCTGATACAGGATATGCTGCATACTTCAGGAGGATCTGTCAATTATCATCTTCATTAACAAGATGTTTAGAGGTTTCAATTGCATTTATTTCCAAGATCAGTAATAGGTATTATCATGCTTGGAAAATTACAAAGGGGCACTCTTTTCTATTAAGAGCTATTACCACCAAGGATTTCTATGATAACAATTTTGAAGCTGGAGGCGGTGTCCGTCTTTCATCATTTTCGTCATCACAGATTTCAGAGCTTGTTAATATATGTGAAGATACCTTGGCTAAGTTGGGTAAACAAGATACTACCTTCTTTTGTACGACTGAGCTCTTTGGGGAATATAGAAATCCCGGTACGTGTAGTCTAAGCACAAAGTCAGAAACTATCAGCGTTGCTGCTACACCAAACGTTACCAAGATACCTAAGACACCAGCCTCGATGAAGACCCCTAAAATCTTCCAAGAGCAAGGAGATGATGGCAACGGGGATCTCAACACCAACTCACCTAAAGCAGATTTGAATTTCTTCCAATCTGCTGAGGTTGATAAACTTTGGTTACAAATGCTTTCCAATAAGCAAGATAACTTAGATACGCCTGATTTTGGGTCAAACAATTTGGCTAATCTTGAAAATGATTTGGGAAATTATAAGGATCTTGATTTACTGGAGATTGATAATTTCCCTTTCATGGCATTCTTTGATATGTAAAAGTGTATATATAATGAACATACGACTCAACTGTGGAGATGAGCTTCGCAGTAGATTATTTTTTGTAGAGTCCGAAACCATGAAAAGACAATTGAGTGAACAGGAAAGACAACAAATGTTGCAGGAGAAAGAAGATCATGACTCCAAGAGACAAAAGCTTGGCCTTTCAAAGAATCAATACAAAAAACTCTTGAGGCAACAAAGATTCGAGGAAACAAAAGATGAGTACAGAAAGATCAAGAGGGAGAAACGCAAAGAAAATAAGGAAAAGGCTAAAGAGCTCAAAGAAGGCGACGATGTCAAAACAAAAACAGAAAAGAAACCCGGAAAGCTCAGGGCTGACCAACAAATCGCTACCAATGTAAAATGCTTAGTCGATTGTGAGTTTGACGATTTGATGAATGATAGGGAGATCAAATCTATGTCAAACCAAGTGACAAGAATGTACAGTGCCAAGAGGATCTGCAAATATAACCTTGGTCTTGAAATATCACCATTTGAAAAAAGGCTCAAGGAGCAATTTGACACCAGAATTCCCCAATACAAGCAGTGGAAAGATATTGAGATGAACCATAAACCAATTGAGCAGCTCATCAAAGAAAGCGATGATCCAGACAAATTTGTTTATTTCACGGCAGATACCGAAGAGGTCATCGAGGAATTACAAGAGGGAAAGACCTATATAATTGGAGGGATTGTTGATAAGAACAGACATAAAAACTTGTGTGTCAATAAAGCTAAGGCACTCGGAGTAAAAGTTGGAAAATTACCGATTGGGAAATACATTCAAATCAGCGGAAGACAAGTGCTAGCAACAAGTCATGTCTATGAAATATGTTGCAAATGGCTCGAACACAAGGACTGGGAGAAGGCTTTTAATGAAGTTTTACCACCAAGAAAATTAGAAGGTAAAGTCAGAAAAAGAACGAAGCGGACAATAGAGGGAAAAGAAGCAGAAGCAGAATCAGGATCAGAATCAGAATCCACTGATGAGGAAGACAACGATAAAAGTGTAAATACAGAAAACTTATCACAAGTAGATACTCCTTCACAGTCTCCTGAAGCATAAAAGTTCTACATAAGAAATTGCAATATATCATAGACCTGTAGCAATATATATAGAACCGATAATCATCAGTAAATTACTATATTACGGCCTGTATACAAACAGCCCAATATTAGACAGATGCATCCTGTATTTCGTCGTGTACAAAATCAATACTTGTTTCGCGATGAAAAAAATTGAGAGAGCCAATCGAAACAAGCCAATTATAAGTCAATAATCATAGGTAACATCATGTTTCAAGCAACTTTGTTAAAAAGAACTGCCGTTCTGACCAGAACTTGTATAAGATTTAAATCCGTTACTGGATTAACCAAGCAAGAATTGAAATCAAATCCCATTGCTGAACAAGCTCCAAATAGAGTGGAAACTTGGACCAAGTCTCAAGAATCAAGATTAAACATCCTTTCCAGGTTTGCCTACAGATTTGTTCAAAAAGATTTAGACCAGCAACCTAGACCACACTCAGCCATGGAATTAATAAGCAAACAACCAGTTAGATATTTAAGTCACCACGAAGGAAATGTCGCTGTTTGTGATGGTAATAAAGGAAGTACGTTACAAGGACATCCAAAAGTATTCATCAATTTAGACAAACCTATGGCATCTACTTGTGGATATTGTGGGTTAAGATATGCTAAAGAAGAACACAAACATTTGATTGAAGGGGAACAATAGATTGTTTTTAATGACTTATAATTATATTGTATTGCAAGTTGGCCATTATGCCACTCATTGATACGTTTTCAAATTTCATAATGCAACGTATGCACATCTGTACTCAATAATGTACATAAGGAATAGATAAAAGAGAAACGATTCATTTCATTTACACTCTTTTTGTTATCAACCACATCTTTTAAGTGCAAACTTCAGAAGTTAAAGGGGGCCACGTCATTTGAGTGCAAACTTCAGAAGTATAAAGGGAGTGTTAAATGAAGTTCAGACAGTTGGTGGATAACCTTTCTATTACTGTATCATGCTTCACCCTGTACGACTGTGCGTAGGTCCCTACTTGCTTATACCTTTATCATTTCCTTCCCTCTATCCTCTGATTTTTCAATAATCTCCGATTCCTCTTTGTAGCTTACACTTATATCACCATATACGTCTGATTTATGTACAGTATACTCAATCAACAGACTTGCCCCTGGATTATCTCCATCCTGTTTTAAACTTCTAATTAAAGTTGCAAATATGAATTTGCCCTGTCGTTACATACAGGAATGAAATATATATCTTTTAAAAATGATTTATACAAGTCTATACGGGGAAAAGATGCTTCTTATATATCCTTTGGCGGGAGAAAATAAGTACCAGAAACTGAACGTATACACAGAGATGCTTACTGATAGCTATTAGCGAGTCTACCCACATTTTCAGCTGTGTGGCTACATTAGAACAAGTTGTGTTAGAAAAAGAATTAGGCAGAGGTCAAACATTAATACGTAGTAATGCCCGAAGTCTGCATATTGTTTAAGACAATGAAAATATAACACATAAACAGCAAAAAAATAAATGTAGCACAAAACGTGAACAGATCAAACAAAAGCACAAGGCTTCCCAGCAGACAATTTGCGAATAGGTTTCGCAAGGATAAACAAAAAAATATATCAAATACAAACATAAAAGTATTAAAGGTAGAAAGTATGTATTATAATTGAATCGAATCAAGGCTTATATTTGGACCCGCTGAATCCCTAGGAGCTGTATGAACGTATTGTGCTTTTTTTGAAGTACAACGAGTTTGTCTTGCTTTTATTACACTCTGTAACGCGAGACGGAGCGGAAGATAGGGGATTTATGCCGCTAGATCGCTCCACTCGTGTGATATATGTGCTGTTGTAACTTCATCAGAAGTTCACTTACAGCCCTTAATTACTGGGGGGTTTCAAAGTAATTATTCAATAACGTTTTTTTTGGCGATGGTGAAATTAAATGGTGGTGCCGCATGGCTATGCTACAGGCTTGTTCAGTGATCTTAATTTTGATACTAACATTTTTAGATGGTTCCAGGTCCTGCCGATATTAGAAGAAAATTAGTCATCGTTGGTGATGGTGCTTGTGGTAAAACTTGTTTATTGATTGTTTTTTCCAAGGGTACATTCCCAGAAGTTTATGTTCCAACTGTTTTCGAGAACTACGTTGCCGATGTTGAAGTTGACGGTAGAAAGGTTGAATTGGCCTTATGGGATACTGCTGGTCAAGAAGATTATGATAGATTAAGACCATTATCTTACCCAGATTCTAACGTTATTTTGATCTGTTTCTCTGTCGATTCACCAGATTCTTTAGATAATGTTTTAGAGAAATGGATTTCTGAAGTATTACATTTCTGTCAAGGTGTACCAATCA
>JAJMFS010000041.1:0-46957 GCA_030574815.1 Yamadazyma germanica | reverse complement strand
TACTCTATATATAATATATATAGAGATATTATATTTAAATATACCATAATTCTAGTTTATATATATTTATATCTTTATATTAAAGATATAAAACATATTTAATATTCTTAATAAATTAAATATGATAACCTCCTTCCCCAACACCCTTTTTAAAAAGGGTGTTGGGGAAGGTTATAATTTAACATTTAATGTTTATATATAAGCAACACTGATGGTACGGTCAATAGTTTCTCACAACCAAGACCGTCGGTTAATTAAGTAATCGCTACAGACTGCTTCATCGGTGGGTGACTATATTTATATATATAGTTGCTTAATGTACAGTCGGGACTTTATATATATATATATATATATATATATATTTTATAATATAATGACTTTCCCTTATATAGAGGGAGAATAACCCTTTTAAGGAATATTTTATATTATAGTTAATAATATAAAGAGTGAAAAATATATTATTAATAAAAGTTTGGATTCTTTGGTCAAGGATGGCCCTATTCAAATACGAATACGTATTATACTATATGCTTAAACTTAAATATATTAATTACTATTATTATAAGTCTAATATTATTATTAGCTATAATAGTTAAAATATTAATAAATAATAACCTCCCTCATGAGGGAAATATAACTTTTAAAAAAGGTGATATTCTGTTAAAGTGGAATATAAATAATATTATAAAGAATAAGCAGATATTTAGTTATAGATATAAATCTTATAAAGTAAATATCTCAGAGACTACACGTATAAATTCTAAATATTTAAATAAAGATATTCATTTTAATCAATGATTAAGTGGTTTAATAGATGGAGATGGTCATTTAGGTATAACACAAGGTAAATATACTAATTGTGAAATAACTGTATCTATACATGATGAAAAAGCATTACAATTAATTAAAAATAAATATGGTGGTTCTATTAAATTAAGATCTGGAGCTAAAGCTCTTAGATATAGATTACATAATAAACCAGGTATGATTAAATTAATTAATGATATTAATGGTAATATAAATAATAGTAAACGTTTAGTTCAATTACATAAAGTATGTAATATATTAAATATTGATATTATTAAACCATATCCATTAAATATTAATAATAGTTGATTTATTGGATTTTTTGATGCTGATGGAACTATAACATATAGTATTAAAAATAATATACCTCAATTAACTATAAGTGTTACTAATAAATATTATCAAGATATAGAAATATATAAAGATATATTTGGAGGTAATATATATTTTGATAAATCTCAAAATGGGTATTATAAATGATCTATACAAAGTAAAAAAGATATATTAAATTTTATAAATTTATATGTTAAATATAATCCATCTAGAACTATAAAATTAAATAGATTATATTTATGTAAAGAATTCTTTAAATTAAAAGAATTAAAAGCATATAATTTAATACCTAATATTAATAATAATCAATATAAAACTTGATTATTATTTAATAATAAATGAAATAAATATTTAGAATAAGATATAGTCCTTTGCCTTTTAAATAAGGTAAAACATCCTGAGGTTAATTTAGGCCTCATAATTTCACAATATACTGGAACCACTATCCCCCTAATATACTTTTTTATTAAAGTAATAATTATTAGTTTTTATAGTATATCAGTAGATGTTATTTATCTTTACTTTTTAAATAATATCCCAGAGACTAATAGTGATAAAATTATAAATACTTTTGAAAATGTTAAACCTATCTCTATCCATCCTTCTAAACATTCTAGACTTTTTAATGATACTCAACTTGGTCATTACCTAGCTGGTCTTATCGAAGGTGATGGTCATTTTAATAAACAATGCCCGGGAGGGTTTACCCTCCCGGGTATCCCCCGTGAGGGATTACAACTTATAGTTGTTTTTCACTCAGATGATGTTAAATTAGCTTATTATCTTAAATCTAAAATTAAATATGGTAATGTTAATAAAGTTAAAGATAAAAATGCTTATATCTTAACTATTACTTCTAAAAATGGTATTATTAGAATTATTCCCGGGAGGGGATACCCGTGAGGGTAAACCCTCCCGGCTATTAATTTAATTCCCGGGTGGGGATACCCGTGAGGGTAAACCCTCCCGGCTATTAATCATAAAATTAGAGGTACTTATAAATATAATCAAATTATGAATAATATTATACATAATAGTAATTATTTTACTAATGATTTTGTATTTACTAGAAATACTTCCAATGATTTCAATAATCATTGACTTGCAGGTTTTATAGACTCAGATGGTAGTTTACAAATTAAAATTCTAAATAGAGATAATGATAAAATTGAAATTAGATTAAACTTACAAATTGATCAAAAATATAATGAATTATTACTAATTATAAAAGATTATATTGGAGGTAATATTGGATATAGAAAAAGTCAAGATACTTATTATTACGGATCTACTAGTTTTGGATCTGCTAAAAATGTAATTAAGTATTTAGATAAATTTCAATTCCCGGGCGGGGATACCCGTGAGGGTAAACCCTCCCGGCCATTCCGAAGGGATACCCTCCTCCCCTGAAAGGGGAGGAGGCCATTATTATCATCTAAATATTTAAGATATAGATATTGAAGAAAAACATATATATGTATTCAAGATAAAGAACATTTAACAAAGAGAGGGATAGAGAAGATAAGAAAATATAAAGAAAAGATAAGTATAAAGAATGATTCCCCCCCCCGGGGGGGGATACCCGGGAGGGTAAACCCTCCCGGCCATTTATAATTTAAGATATAGTCCTAACAAATATGGAAGTATTTGAGAATATATAAATATTTAATATATAATGATCTTCCCTCCCTTCAAAAGGGGGGGAAGGTTATCCCCCCCCCCCCTCTATAAGAGGGGGGAGGTCATTAGAAATATATATAAATATTATATATCAAAGAAATTGTTATATAATTATTATACCAGGATTTGGTATAATATCACATATAGTATCAACATATTCTAAAAAACCTATTTTTGGAGAAGTTGGTATGTTATATGCTATGGGATCTATTGGTTTATTAGGTTTCTTAGTTTGAAGTCTATTGGTGGCTTCACTTTATATATTTATATGAAGTTCTATTATTACTATATGCTGGAATAGTTTTATTTTAATATATACTTTATATAGTAAAAATTATATTAATTATACTAAATCAGCAGGCAATTTATTACATAACAAAAATGCCTCAGAGACTACACGTAATATATCTTTTAACCTTAATACTTTTTATTCTTATTGTCATAATCATAATTTATCTCATTTATATCATATTTCACCTGATTGACTTATTTGATTTATAGGTTTTACTGAAGGTGATGGTTCTATTCAAACATATCCTAATAATAAACATATACGTTATGTTTTAACTCAAAAAGAAAGTTATATTCTTTATTATATACATAATACTTTAAAAATAGGTAATGTTAAATATTTTCCTTATAATAAAAATAAATATAATAATGGTTATTATAGATTAATAATAGATGATATACATGAAATATTATTATTAATTAATTTATTTAATGGTAATTTATGTTCTAATCATAAAATTAATCAATTATTATCTTGAATTAATTATACTAATCATAAATTAAATATTAATATTATTCATATCAATAATAATGTATTACCTACATTAAATGATTCTTGATTATCTGGTTTTACTGATGCTGAAGGTTGTTTTAATATTTCTATTACACATAAAAATAGATATAAAATAAATAAAATTATTATATTAAAATATATTTTAGATCAAAAAGATAATATTTTATTAAATTCCCCACACTTGTGTGGGGGATACCCACCTTTAGGTGGTCATTATATTAAAGATTTATTTTTAATAGGTAAAATTACATTAAGATCTAAAACTAAAAAAGTATATAGATATACTATAACAGATTTTAAATCTATGAAAATAATATTAAAATATTTTAATAAATATGAATTAAAAACAAAGAAATATAAAACATTATATAAATTTAATAAAATATATAATATGATAAATAATAAAGAACATTTAATAGAAGAAGGAATGAATAAAATAGAAAGAATGAGAAAAGAGATAAATATAAATAATAGTATAAATAAAAAAATAGGGGATAAAAGATAAAGATATAGTCCGATACTCTTTGTGAAAAGAGAATATATTTATATTGATAAATATGAAAAATATTTATTAACAAATTAAGCACCATATGTATATAGTAGGTTTAGATATTGATTCTAGAGCTTATTTTACGTCAGCAACGATGATAATAGCTGTTCCTACAGGTATTAAAATATTCTCTTGAATGTTAATTTCCTTTAGTAAGAAATATTATATGTTCAAAAAATATAAATATATATTTACATTATTCCCGACAGGGATAGCCTCCCCCTATTGGGGGAGACCATTATTAAAAAGTTTAAATATTATTAATATAATTCCCTCCTACAAGGGGATAACCATCCCCAATACCCTTTTAAAAAGGGTATTGGGGTTGGTCATTAAATGAATAAATATACAAAGGATATATATTATATTATTAAATATTAAATATTTAATAAATGAAACTAAACATATATTACCTGATATAATAAAAGGTAATATTTATAAAGCATATCCAAGAGGTAATAAATTTTATATAAAACCTAATCATATATGTAAAGAATTAGAACTTTATGGTATTAATTTACCTAATTCTATAGGATGTAAAAATTATAGTAAAATAGTTAGATCTATGGTTAATATACCTAATAATATATTATATCCTTTAGTTGGTTTAATTATATCAGATGGTATTATTACACATAGTTCTAAAAAAGATATATTATTAATTAAACATTCTTGTAGATTTAAATTTAAACAAAGTATAAAGAATATAAAATATTTATTAAATGTATATAATTTATTATCACATTATTGTAAATCTGGACCTTTTATTAAAAGAACTAAATTAAATGGTAAAACATTTATATTAATAGAATTTATAACTATGAATTTACCATGTTTTAGTTTATTAAAACGTACATTTTATAATGGTAGAATTAAAATAATACCTTCTAATATTTATGATTTATTTAATTATGAATCTTTAGCTCATGTTATTATGAGTAATGGTTCATTTCAACATAAAGGTTTAACTTTAAATTTACAATCTTTTACATGTAAAGAATTATGTAATTTAATTAATTTATTTTATATTAAATTTAATATTAATTGTACTTTACATAAATCAAGAAATCATTATATTATTTATATTAATAAAAATGATATTATTAAAATTTATCCTCATATATCTAAATATATTATACCTTCTATGAAATATAAATTTCATAAAACTTTAACTAATATATAATATATGTTTATTTATAACATATATATATCCTTATATCATTAATTCATTAACTATATATATTCCATATTTAATATTTAAGTAAATATATATTTATATATAATTTGAGGCAAATTCGGGGGACATCTTATATATAGAATATTAATAAATATATATAAGACAATCGCCGAGCTAAATCACATATTTATATAATATATTTATATTATATATTTAATATATATATTGTTATAAAATAATAAATGTTTGCTAAAGGTAGATATTTATTAATTTATAAATATATATATTGGGAAACTACTGTGTAAAAGTGTAGAGATTAGATGCTTCAGATAACCTAAGATATATGTATCCACCAAAGGCGTACATATATTATGGTTATTTAAGGTTTAATCCTAAACAACTAGTAATAGTCAATAAGTTTATAACACTTATTTATTATATATATATTATAACCCTCTTAAAAAGGTTTAAGGAATATATCCATCTTTAAGAGACCATTATAATATATATATATAGTATATGTAAATTAACTATATCTGAAATGATAAAAGATTTATATAAATGGGCAACCGTATATGGTGGAGAAGTTAGATTAGGAGTACCTATGTTATTTGCATTAGGATTCTTATTCTTATTCACTGTTGGAGGATTATATATCCTGTTAGTTCTCCATATAAAGATCACTATATGCTGGAAAATTCTAATATTTAATATTACTATTTTATTTAGTTATAATATATTCCCTCCGGGGATAACCGAGAGGGTAAACCCTCTCGGTCATTCCCTCTTACAAGGGGATAACCTCCCCCATACCCATATATGGGTATGGGGGAAGGCTATTATTTTGAATAATCAGCAGGTAATATAAATAGTTCTTTTAATTTTATTAAGAGGACTATTATTAATAGTACCTCAGAGACTACATGTGATCCTTATAATTATGATCACCCCCCCCATACCCATATATGGGTATGGGGGGAGGGTATATATTTATTATAAGAAGATATAGTCCATTTAATAATTCTCATAAAGAGTATAAGAATCTAAAAGGTTTTTATTATTTATCTTTTTATATAAGATAAAAATTATTAGTAACAGGAGTTATGTTATCTAATGCATCTATAGATGTAGCATTCCATGATACTTATAGTCAAATAAATAAATTTATAATAATAAATAAAATTAATATTTATATATATTATTATGTTATTATATTATATATAATAATTTACATATATATTAAAAATATAATAACATATAAAAAAAATAATAAAACAATAACTTTAAATAATGAAAATATAAATACATATAAAAATATATATAAAAATATAAATGAAATATATAATAATAATAAAGAATTAAATATTAAAGAATATATAGAACAATTTTTTGTAGGTTTATTAGAAGGAGATGGTAATATAATAGTTGATTATATATCAACTAAAAAGAAAAGAGTTAGAATAAATATAATTATATCTAATAAACAAGAAAATCAAGAAATGTTAGATTTAATAATTAAATATATAGGAGGTAATAAAATAATAGAACGTAATGATAAATATGTTACATGAATAGCAAAAAGTAGAAGTGATATAACTAAAGTATTTGCTATTTTAAGTAAATATCCATTATTAACAACTACTAAACAATTACAATTAGATTTTGCTATAGATTTTATTAATAATAATACTTATATATCTAAAGATGAATTTATTAAATTACGTAATAATAAATTTGATAAACAATCTACTTTAATAGATTTTTATAATACAAATTTTATAACTCCTTATTATTTTAAACCTTGATTGTCTGGTTTTATTGAAGCTGAAGGTCATTTTAAATTATTAAAATCTTCTAATGATAAAATTTATAATTCTTCTTTTATGATAGGTCAAAATTATGATAAATATTTATTAAAAGCTATTTTAATTTATTTTGGTTCTCCCAATAATAAAATTCAATTAGATAAAAATAATAAACATTATCGTATTGGTTTATCTAATAAATATAATAGATCTTTAATATTTGAACATTTTAATAAATATCCTTTATTAGGTTATAAATATTCTCAATTTATTTGATGAAAAATTAATCATTAAATATTTTAACTTAAAAGGTTACTATTATCGTATATTTTATACCTTTTTAATGACCTCCCCCCCCCCTGAAAGGGGGGGGAGGGTATCCCTTTGTAGGGAAGTATGACCGGGAGGGTTTACCCTCACGGGTATCCCTCCCTAGGTATATTTATATTTATTTTTTGATATATATATATATTATATTATCTTAAATATTATTTTATAAATTTATTTATTTTTATTTAATGTGTCTTGTTGTCACACTTCAAAAATATATATTTTATAATGGCCTCCCCCAATACCCTTTTAAAAAAGGGTATTGGGGGAGGTTATCCCCAACCGGGAATTTATAAACTATATTTTAATTCCCAAACAAGGATACCTTATAGGGAGATAGCCTCCCCCCCCATACCCATTATGGGTATGGGGGGGGAGGCTATTATAGTTTATATTATATATATATATTGGTTATAATATTATATATAAATATTCTTTATTAATAAAAATATATATATGGTAATTAACATATATATATACTTATTTATATATAAGTATTATAGCTAACGGTGAAGGTAAATATATTGATATTTGAATGGTATTAGACAACGGATATATTTATTAATACCGTGTACGTATAAATATATTTTTATTATAAATAGTTCTACCCCTCTTTATTAAAGAGATATGATAGAGCTAAAATATATTTATATTATGTAGAGACTAGACGTTGTGTATTATAATATATAAATGCCCGGGAGGGTTTACCCTCCCGGGTATATAAATATAAGTAATAATATTATATAATGGCCTTCCCCAATACCCTTTTGAAAAAGGGTATTGGGGGAAGTTATCCCCTGCCCGGGAATATATAATTTTTATACCTTTTAAGATAAAACCTAATAATAGCCTCCCCCCTATAAGGGGGGTGGGAATCCCCCGTGAGGGGAATATTTATATAGATGATTATAATCATCTTACTTAATATTAATATTTGGATATATTTTATACATATATTCAAAAGGATTATCTTATCGGCATATATTATGTTTTATATTTTTGAGGTAATAAGGTGTATATATGTATACCTACCACATAAATTTTATTATATTTTATAATATTACTTATATTTAAGTATATTATATAAAGATATAGTCCAAATTATAAGAATAAATTATTATTATAGTTTTTAAGATGAAAAACATAAAAATCAATATAATTTAACATATTACGTTGTCGGACATTTTCATTATGTATTATCAATGGGTGCATTATTTAGTTTAGTCGGTGGTTATTACTACTGAGGTCCGGCTATGTTTGGATTAAACTATAATAAAATATGAGCTGAAATACATTTCTGATTATTATTTATATCAGTTAATATTATTTTCTTACCTATGCATTTCTTAGGATTAAATGGTATGCCTCGTCGTATACCAGATTATCCTGATGCATTTATAGGTTGAAATTATATTAGTAGTATAGGTTCTATGATTTCTGTTATTTCTGTTTTAGTTGGATTAAAAAGTGTTTTAATTCAATTAGATAATGGTGAAAATGAAGAATTTGATCATCAAGTTACTCCTGATTTCTTAGAAGCTAATTTAACAAGAACTGTAAGAGATTCTGATTTAGAATTAATCTTAAGTAGACCTGCTGAGTTCCACACATTTAGTGAGTTACCAATTTTAACACACCCTAAATAATCCTTATTATAAAGTTTATCTTTATATACTTTTATTTATATATATTTATTATATATATATATATATTTAAGGATATTCAGGAGAATTTATTCTCCTGATCTTTATTTATTTAATTTATTCATTTATAAACATAATATAATAGTCTCCCCCCCCGAAAGGGGGGGAGGTTATCCCCAGAGAGAATAGCCCCCCCCCATACCCTTTTTAAAAAGGGTATGGGGGTAAGATTATTTCCCAAAAATAGTCATTTAAAAGGTTATTTTCTTTAATAATAACCTCTATCCATTGAAGTTATACCTATTTATATGATATATATTCCTCGAATGGGAGATACCTTCTAGGTAATAACCTCCCCCCATACCCATGTATGGGTATGGGGGGGAGGGTATCTTTTTAAAAAAGATATATACATAAAATATACATAAGACATATATATATAGTATAATAATATATATAAATTTATTAATAAAATAGATGTAATATATAATAAAAATTATATAAAATATTTTAAAAGAATAAAATGATAGCAATATTAACTATATTAACAATTATATATATAAGTCAAAATAATATAATTAGTTTATTAATAGGTATAGAAATATTATTATTAACTGTTACAGTTAAATTAATATATGTAGGTGGTCAATATGATGATATACAAGCTACTTTATATGCATTATATATAATAATATTAGCTGGTGCTGAATCAGCTATAGGATTAAGTTTATTAGTCTCATATTACAGATTAAGAGGTAAAGTAACTAATATATTATAATATGTTTATATTAAATTGATTAACATTTATATATGAAGAACCTGTTTTAATACATTTAGGTTCTTGAATATCTTTAGGTAATTTAGATATAAATTATGGTATTTTATTAGATTCATTATCTATGTCAGTTATGGTACCTGTAGGTATAGTAACTTTATGTGTTTTATATTATGCTGTAGATTATATGGCTCATGATCCTAATCGTAATCGTTTTTATGTTATTTTAAGTGTTTTTGCTATATTTATGACTGTTTTAGTTGTTAGTGAAAATTATTTAATGATGTTTATTGGTTGAGAATTTGTAGGTGTAGTTTCTTATTTATTAATCTCTTTCTGAAGTACACGTATAGCTGCTATGAAATCAGCTTTATCAGCTATATTATTAAATCGTATGGGTGATACTTTCTTCGTTATTTGTTTAGGTTGTATGTTAACTTATTTTAATGCTTTAGATTTTGAAACTATCGAATTATTAACTCCTCATGTTGATACTTTTATATTAAATTTATTAGTTATTATGTTATTAATCGCTGCTACAGCTAAAAGTGCCCAATTAGGTTTACATGCCTGATTATTAGGTGCTATGGAGGGTTAATGTTTGGCTCTCCTTAAATTATATTTAATCAAGAAATATCCTTATTATATTTAATCCTTTATAATATTTAATATTACTAAATAATATCATTAATTTAAATCCCGAATGGGGATAGCCTCCCCTTTAAAGGGGAGGCCATTATTTATAAGGTATAATTTAAATATATTATATATATATTTATTTATTATATATATATATATAAAGGATGATCTTGAAGTACTATATTAATTAGTATTCCAGAGACTTAACATATAAATACTTTTATATATTTTATATACTCTTTTATAAATTATTACCTCCCCCCATACCCATATATGGGTATGGGGGGAGGGTATCTTTCTATTGGGTAGAATATATAAAAAGGTTTATCTTCCCAAGTATTCCTATTCCAAGTAATATAACCCCCCCCCAATACCCCAAGGGTATTGGGGGGAGGGTATCTCTCTGTTAGAAAGAATATCTAGATAGGTTTACTTTTCCGAATAATATTAAAATACCCGGGAATATAAATATATAAAAGTATAAGATAAAGTCCGAACACCTATGTAAATAGAGTGAGTATATATATATACGTATATATATCAACATATTATGCCAACACCAGTAAGTTCATTATTACATGCTGCTACTATGGTTTGTAGTGGAGTATATGTTTTAGTTAGATCATGATTTATATTAGAATATACACCATCTATATTAATAGTTATATTATGATTAGGTGGTATTACAACTTTAGTTAGTGGATTAATAGCTGTAGTAACAAATGATATAAAAAGAGTTATAGCCTTATCAACTATGTCACAATTAAGTATGATGATGTTAGCTATAGGTTCAAGTTCATATGATTTAGCTATATATCATTTATATTGTCATGCTTTCTTTAAAGCTTTATTATTTATGGCAGCAGGATCTATTATACATAGTGTAATGTCAGAAACACAAGATATGCGTAAATATGGAGGATTATTAGAATATTTACCATTTAGTTATACATCTATGGTTATAGCATCATTATCATTAATGGCTATACCAGGTTTAACAGGTTATTATTCTAAAGATATAATTATAGAATCATTATATGGTACTTATTCTATAAGTGGTTATATTATGTATTATGTAGCTACAGCTTCAGCAACATTAACAGCTATATATTCATTAAGAGTATTATATTTAACATTCTATAATATACCTAATAATAATAAATATACATATGGTAATATACATGAAAGTATACAAATGGCTATACCTATGACTATATTAGTTATATATAGTATATTCTTAGGTTATGGTAGAGATAATGTAACATTTCATTTAGTTATGGGATTACCTCATACTAATTCATTTATAGAAACTGAATATACTTTACCAGCTATATTTAAATTATTACCTTTAATATTAGGTTTAGGTTTATCTTTATCTCTAGTTTTATTATATGAATTCTCATATAAAATAACTAATACATCTATTTATACTTATTTAAATCAACGTATCTATTTTGATCAATTACTTAATAATTTAATTATTAGACCTGTTCTTAAATTAGGTGGTTATTTAAATACTTATACTGATAATGGTTTATTAAAAGTTTTAGGTAGTACTGGTATTAGTAGAGCTCTAAATTATATGCCTATCTTATTAATTATAAATTTATTATATTTATTTATATAATTTATTTATAATTATATAACCTCCTTTATCCTTAATATATATATATATATCCGGTAGGGGATAACCTCCCCCCATATATGGGGGGAGGTTATTATTTATATATCTGTTTAAATATATTTATAGATATCTATAAATATATTTTATTATATATTATATATATATAATATATATATATTTCTCTCATGGGGAATACTCTATAGGGGGAGATTATAAATAAGATATAACCCCTTTATACTTTTATAAAATATATAAGGGGAAAATTATATCTAGGAAGAGATACTCGGGAGGGTAACCCTCCCGGCTATACTCAAATAACTAAGGTTATCCTTACTACCTTATGGAGAAGGAGGTATTTATATTTATTCATTTTTATACCCATACAGATAATAACCATCCCCAATACCCCTAGGGTATTGGGGGGGAGGTCTATAAATCTACATATATATATATTAATTATAACCTAATATAGCCTTTAATTAAATTTAAATCATATAATGTTTAATATTAGGTTTAATATTTACTTGAGGGGAATTAGGTAATATTATTTATTTGTTTCGTAGTTTAATGGTAGAACATTACTCTTCTAAAGTAATTATTTGGGTTCGAATCCCAACGAGACATATATTTATATTTATATTCCCCTAACGGGGGATACCCACCCCCCCCCCGAAAGGGGGGGGAGGGCATTTAAAGGTAA
This sequence comes from Yamadazyma germanica, assembly GCA_030574815.1. Taxonomy (NCBI): domain Eukaryota; kingdom Fungi; phylum Ascomycota; class Pichiomycetes; order Serinales; family Debaryomycetaceae; genus Yamadazyma; species Yamadazyma germanica. Next base: position 34,089 of record JAJMFS010000041.1, on the reverse strand, counting down.
GTATAAGTATAATAAATATTATATAGATATATAATATATTTAATAACCTCCCCAGGTAATATTATACCCTCGACATCTTACATAGTAAGATGTCGAGGATTTATTATATATAACACTTTATTAATATATACGTAATAATATATTTTTTAAAAGAGATAGTCTTCTATATATTTATATATAAAAATCTTTATATATACCTTTTAAAAAAGATTAGCTTTCCTACATTTACCCTCGACATCTTACATAGTAAGATGTCGAGGGTTTATTATTAAATATATATATATATATATTTATTTATTTATTTCTAGATGGGTGAATATTCATTGGGAGGAAAGTTATTTATAATATATAAGCTATTCGATTAGTGGTTAAATCATAGATCTTACACATCTGAGCCGTAGGTTCAATTCCTACATAGCTTATATTATATATTCTACCCCTCGACATCTTACTATGTAAGATGTCGAGGTTTATATAAGAGTATAGCTTAATGGTAAAGCTCGTGTCTTCAACACATGTGATAGTAGTTCGATTCTGCTTACTCTTGATATAATATATATATATATAATAATCTTTGTAGCTTAATGAATAGCCTCCCCCCCGACAGGGGGGGAGGTTATCCCTTGTCCGGGAATCTTATTTAAGAGTTTATCAAGCTATAAAGAACTAAAAGCCTTTATAGTTTAATATACATTTATATGTATATCAAGTTATAAAGGCTGTGTACAGCCTTTGTAGCTTAATTGGTTAAAGCAATCGCTTGAAGCGCGATTGATGCGAGTTCGATTCTCGACGTAGGCATTTAATGCCCGGGAGGGTTTACCCTCACGGGTATCCCCCCCCGGGAAATGCCCTCCCCCCCCTATCGGGGGGGGGAGGGTATCTCTTTTATAAATAAATATAAATAAAAATATCTTTTTAATGAATAAGTTTAGACTTAATAAGTTTATAAAAGTTATTTATAAATAAGATAGCTTCCTATTCACAGTATCCCTCCCCCCCATAGGGGGGAGGTTATACCTCTTTTAAAGATATATAGTAAAATATACCTATAAATAAAATTCCCGGGGGGGGAGGCCATTATTTATTTCCTATCCGAATATAAAATATATAAAAAATATTATAATATAAGTAAAGTTGAAACTATTATAATAATAATATAGTATATATAGTAACCTCCCCCATACCCTATATAGGGTATGGGGTAGGCTATCTCTTTTATAAAGGATTAAATATAAATTATTATATTTTCTTAAAATCTTACATAGTAAGATGTAGAAGATATATTAAATAATATTATCTTTGATCATTAATATATATATATTATATAAAAAATATATATAGAAATAATGACCTCCCCCAATACCCTTCGGGTATTGGGGGAGGTTATCCTCGACCGGGAATTATATATCCCCCCATACCCTATAAGGGTATGGGGGAGAGTAAAGATTATTAAAAAGAGTTAATCGTCTAAAGGATAAGACTATTGCCTTTTAAGCAATCAATATTGGTTCGATTCCAATTTAACTCATTATAACTTATAAGAATATAATCTAATAATTTACTACCCTCGACATCTTACTATGTAAGATGTCGAGGATAACTTATATATATATAAAGAGTATATTTTTAGAAAGATATAAAATATAAAAGTAAAAAGAAAATAAAAATATAAAATGACAAATAATGTAAGAGGATTTTTACAATTACATCCTTTCCATTTAGTAGGTCCATCACCATGACCTATATTTACATCATTTAGTTTAATGGATTTAGCTTTAAGTATAGCATTAACATCACATGGGTATATAAGTAATAATATATATATATTTATAAGTGCAATAACAGTATTATATAGTTTAACATTATGATTTAAAGATATAATAGCTGAAAGTACATATTTAGGTGATCATACTATAGCTGTTAAAAGAGGTATAAATCAAGGTTTCTTATTATTTGTTGTTAGTGAAATCTTAATATTTGCTTCTTTATTTTGAGCTTATTTACATTCAGCTTTAAACCCTAATGTTGAAATAGGTATGATGTGACCTCCTGTTGGTATAGAAACTATTTCTGCTGCTGAATTACCTTTATTAAATACTATTATTTTATTAGCTTCAGGTGTTACTATTACTTATGGTCATCATGGTTTAATTAATGGTGATCGTAAAAATACTTTATATGGTTTTGTTTATAGTACTTTATTAATAGTTTTATTTGTTATATGTCAAGGTTTAGAATATACTTTTGCTCCATTTACTATTTCTGATAGTGTTTATGGTTCTACTTTCTTTAGTACTACTGGTTTACATGGTGTTCATATGATTATGTTAGCTATTATGCTTATTATTTGTACTATTAGAGTTTATAATTATGATTTTACTAATACTTCTCATGTTGGTGCTGAAACTACTATATTATATTTACATATATTAGATATTATTTGATTATTTATTTATATCGTTATGTACTGATGAGGTGCTTAATTATTTTATAAATATTATTTATTTATCTTTATAATTCCCCACACTTGTGTGGGGGATATCCACCTTTAGGTGGTCATTATATATTATCTCTAAAATAGAGAAAATTATAATATTTCATTTATTCAATATATATATATTTCTTTATACTCCTAATTATATCTTTTAAAAGGGTATAGGTGGGATATATCTTCCCCCCCCCCTTTAAAGGGGGGGGGGGTAAGCTATTTCCCGGGAGAGAGATACCCGGGAGGGTAAACCCTCCCGGCTATGCCCCGGGCGGGGGATAACCTCCCCCCCTTTAGAAAAGGGGGGGAGGCTATTATATTAAATATATATTATATATATATATGTAATGAATAATATATATATATATAATATCTTCATACATAAGAAGGATAACTTATATTACTCTTATATGACCGGGAGGGTTTACCCTCCCGGGTATTGATAAATAGCCTTTACTTCAATTTACACTTATAAATTTATTTATTATATATAAAATATATTCCTAACTAAAAATATCTTATAAAGATATATTTTGTTATTTATATTTTTTTATATTAATAAATCAATAAGGGAATATAAGTATAATAGTATAAGGTAACATATTATAATATATTATATTATATACCCTCGACATCTTACATAGTAAGATGTCGAGGGGATAATATATCTTATCAAAAGTCATAAATATATTTTATGTTATATTTATACCTATAAAAAACCTTTATATAATGGTTAAGAATATATATATAAAGGTAAATATATATTCATAAGGGTATACCCTAACAAGTATACTCATATAAGGATATAAAATATATTTCCCGAGGGGATAGAATTAAAAGGAAAGGATGTATGGCTGAGTGGTTTAAAGCATAATATTTGAGCTATTAAGACATAACTGTCCACGTGTTCGAATCACGTTGCATCCGAAATGACTATGGCGAAAAGGTAGACGCGATTGGTTTAGGTCCAATTATAATAATATATGTAAGGGTTCAAATCCCTTTAGTCATAGAAAATATATAGAATTAAATAAATTAAATAAAAATATAAAATAATAAAAAATGTATATAAAATAAATAATATTATATTTATAATTAAATGACTATAACCTTGTTTAGTTTATCTTCATTTACATCTATAATATCACGTAAAATAACTAATTTATATAAAGAAATTATATTAATATCTAGTATATTAATTATCTTACCTACTATGTATGATTGACAAGAAATGGATACTTTATTTACTTCTGATGGTTTAGCTGAATCTTTAATTATATTAACTATATTCTTAATCCCTTTAGCTATTATCTCTAATTGAAATAATATTAATAATATTTTATATTTTGAATTAGTTCTTAATTTAGGTATTATTTTATTAATTAATTTTATGTGTCAAGATATGACTTCTTTCTATATCTATTTTGAAGCTTCTTTAGCTCCTTTATTTATTATGATAGGTCTTTATGGTGCTGGTAATAGAGATAAAGCTGCTGATTATATATTAATATATACTTTATTCTCTTCTTTATTTATGTTATTAGCTATTGCTTTATATGAATTATTATTAGATAATACTGATTATGAATCAGCTAGTTTATTATCTTTATCTATTGAATTACAATCTATTTTATTTATAGCTATTATTATTGGTATTGCTGTTAAAGCTCCTTTAGCTCCTGTTCATACTTGATTACCTGTTGTTCATTCAGAATCACCTTTAGCTGGTTCTATTTTATTAGCTGGTGTTATATTAAAATTAGCTGTTTATGCTATTATAAGATTAATTATACCTACATTATCTGATGTTACTATATTATATACACCATTTATATATACATTATGTATAATAACAATAATATATACATCTATAATAACATTAAGACAAACTGATTTAAAAGTTATAGTAGCTTATAGTTCTATATCACATATGGCTGTTTGTATATTAGGTATATTTTCTAATAGTTTAATAGGTATAACAGGTAGTTTAATATTATGTATAGCTCATGGATTTGTATCACCTGGATTATTTATAATAGTAGGAGGTATATTATATGATAGATATCATAATAGATTAGTTAATTATTATCAAGGTTTAATAACTTATATGCCTTATTTAGCTGTTTATTTTATAATTTTAAGTTTTTGTAATATAGGTACACCTTTATCTGTTAATTTTATAGGTGAATTATTATCTATTACAGGTACTATTAGTAGAGCTCCTTTATTAGGTGCTTTAGCCGCATTTTCTGTATTGTTATCTGCTAGTTATCAATTAAAATTAACTAACAGATTAACTGGTGGTATTATATCCCCTTATATGAATATCACTGCAGACTGTACATTTAGAGAAACTATTTTAATGTACTTATTAATTATACCTACTATTTTCTTTGGTTTCTTCCCAAATTGAATAATAGATATATTATTTAATTTAAGTACTTTATTATATATTCTTTAAATGTATACTTATTTAATATATAATATATTATGTTTAAATTCTATATTTTACAAATGTTAATCTTATTTTTATTTTTAATATCTTTTATCTTAATCTTAATTAATGATTATTTTGTTATTAATAAACATACTTTCTTATTAAATAAATATACTTATTTTATTAATAATAATAAATCTAAATATATAACTTATATTATTATATTATTTATAATATATATATTTATAACTTTAATATTTATTTATATATATTATAATTCTTTATTTATAACTTTTAATCAATTAGATAATAAATTATTAAATATATCACATATTAATAATGAATTATCTAATATTAATAATAATATTAATATAACTAATAATTTATCTCATAATTTAATAACAACTTTAGGTAATGATAATAAAGGTTATATAAATATTATAAAAGAATTAAATAATAATATAAATATATCTAATAATTTAATAAATGAAACTATAAATTTATTAAATAATAGTAATAATATTATAACTAATGAATTATTAAATAATAAAATTATAGGTATAGATAATATAAAAGATATTAAAAATACTATTAATATAAACAATAATAGTTATAAATCTAAATTTATACGTGAAATACCTTTATTAGGTTTATATAATATAGATCCTTATTGATCTATATATATGCCTAATTGTAATAGAATAAATACAACTAATTTATTTAATTGTAATTTATATTTAAATAAAAGTTTATTTATTATAAATGAATTATCAATATTTAATAATAATATTAATTATTATATATTTAAATATAATATTATAGATCTTTTCCCTAAAATGTCAATAGATAATTGATTAAAATATATTTATTCTTATGATAAATATGATTTAAATCCAAATATATTATTTGATTGTTTTAATAATAAAGATTTAAATTTATATGATATTTATAATAATAATATTATAAAAACTGAATATCAATCTAAATTAGATTGAATTAAATATGAAGCTGATAAGTTTGAAGCTCCTTTAGTTCCTAATACTGTTTATTCAGCACCTATATTTAGTTCAGATTTTTTTAATGAATTAAATAATTCATTTAATGATTAAATTTTATATTTTAAATATATATTAATTTAATACTCTGAGATAACCTTCCCCCCAATACCTTCGGGTATTGGGGGGAGGTCATGTCCGGGTGGAGATACCCGTAAGGGTAAACTCTCCTGGTTATTATTCTATTCTTAAGGTTTATATTTATATATATTTTTATATAATAGTAGGGATATCTATTATATATATATATATTGACCTCTCTTAATATTATACCTCGACATCTTACTATGTAAGATGTCGAGGGTATTCTTTAATATTATGGGTATATATTAACTTTGTTAACTTTATCTTTTTAAAGTTACAAAGGTTTACGTATTTTATTTTTATTAAAATATTTTTAACTTATTTTTATCTCTATTTATGTTATATATATATAATATTTAAGTATATATATATATAATATATATATCTTATGATAAAATATTTCAATTCCCCCCCCGGGGGGGGATACCCGGGAGGGTAAACCCTCCCGGTCATTTCTTATTTATTCATTTTTATAACTTATAATATCTTATATAGTAAGATATAACCTTTTAAAGGGATACATTATCCCCGACCTATAGGTCGGGGATATATGCTAAGCTAAGCTTAATTAATGAGAGTTTATTATTATTGATATCCATCTATATAATATTCCCCGGAGGGGGAATATTTTTATATATTTATGTAAAGATTTATATATATAAATATAATATCTTTAAAAAGGGATATCCGGGAAGGTAAACCTTCCCGGACATACAACTCAGCAGAGAGATACCTTCCCCCATACCCATATATGGGTATGGGGGTAGGCCATTAAATATATATAAATGCCCTCCCCCCCCGATAGGGTATCCCCCGTGAGGGGAATATTTATTTATATTTATGTAAAGATTTATTTATATAAATATAATATCTTTAAAAAAAGTATATTAGGGAAAGTAAATTATCCCGGACATACTTCTCACTTGAGATATACCCTTCCCCCCATACCCATACATGGGTATGGGGGGAAGGGCTATTATTTGGATTATGGTATATATTCCCCGGGGGGGGATACCCGTGAGGGTAAACCCTCCCGGGCATACCTCCCTACAAAGGGATACCCTCCTCCCATTTGAAGGGAGGAGGGCATTCCCCCCCCCAGGGGGGGGATACCCGGGAGGGTTTACCCTCCCGGCCATTATATAGTTATATATTAAAAGGTTATAAAGGTAATGCTATTAACTGCATTTTTAATATTTTTAGTATACTCAACATATTCTAATTCTATATTAATAAATAGATTAGGAGTAATAACAATAATATATACATTTATATTATATTATAATTCATATAATATAATAGCTTTAACACCAGGGATAACTATATATAATAATTGATTTAGTATATCATCATATACTTTACCATTATCATATGTTATATTTATAGTAATAATATTATTATTAATATATAGTACATCAGATAAAAGATATGATTTAAAATCACCATTTTATTTATTATTAATAATAGCTAATATGATAGGATTATTATTATTACCATTAGTAAATGATTTAATAACATTATATATAATAATAGAATTACAAAGTTATTCATTATATTTATTAACAGGTTTACATAATAGATCATATAATTCATCAAGAGCTGCATTATTATATTTTTTAATGGGAGGTATAGCTTCAACTATAATATTATTAGCTTCATATTATGTTTATAATTATACAGGTACAACTAATTTAACTGATATATATATGTTTAATAATATATATACTAATAATAATAATTATTTATATTTTGATATATTAATTATAGCATTATTATTTAAAATGGGATTAGCTCCATTACATCGTTGAAGTGTATCAGTTTATAATTATGCTCCTACTTATATAACAGCTTATATAAGTATAGTTGCTAAAATATCTATAGGTTCATTTATATATATAAATGCTAATTTATTTGATCATCAAATATTAATAATATTCTTTTATATATCATTATTTATAGCTGCATATAAACCTTTATATCAAGTTAATATAAAAACTATATTAGCTTATAGTGGTATATTAAATTTTGGTTATATATTATTAACTATAATATCATATGATATATCATTTTATATATATATAATACAATATGCATTAACACATATAATATTATTTTTAGGTATATTAAGTGCTGGTGAATATATAAATAAACCAGTATCAATATGATCACCATTATTATATATACATCAATTAAAATTACCTAATTTAACATTAGCATTTAGTTTAATATTAGCATTATTTTCATTAATAGGTATACCACCTTTACCAGGATTTTATGCTAAATTATATGTATTATCAGGTGCATTACAAGATAATTATACTATAGAAACTATAAGTATAGTTATATGTAGTGTAGTTGCAACATATTATTATTCTAATATAATAAAAATATTAATGACAAGTACAAATGATTATAAAATAATAAAAGTTAATAATTTAAATATATCTATATCATATATATTAGCTTTAAGTATAGTTATATTATTAACTTTCTTTATTTATTTACCATACATATCAGAAGGTCTTTATTTAATAACAATATAATATGTTTACTTTTTATTTATATTTAGCACCTATAGTAGCTATAATATTAATATTATTAAATTATTTAATATCATCAGAGAATCCTTACATAGAAAAAAATGGTCCTTTTGAATGTGGTTTTACTTCATATCAACAATCTAGATCTGCTTTTAATGTAGCATTTATTTTAGTTGCTATTTTATTCTTACCATTTGATTTAGAAATATCATCTATTTTACCTTATGTTGTTAGTGCTTATTCTAATGGTTTATATGGTTTAATTATTTTAATATTATTCTTATCTTCTTTAGTTATAGCTTTTGTTTATGAAATAAATTTAGGAGCTTTAAATTTAGAAAGACGTTTTACTCCTATCGTTAAACCTTTAATTAATAAATTATATCCTTAATTTATTTTATTATATTTATTACCCTGAAATATATTAAATATTATTTAATATAGTTTATAATATATATATGATATATATATATATTATATATATATCTAAAAGGGATAATAATCCTAAAGGAGATAGCCGGGAGGGTAAACCCTCCCGGCTATATATATTTATTCATTTTTATTCTTCTTTGATATCTTATATATATATATATGATTTCTTATTCTTTTACCTTTTAAAAAGAGTATTCCCCATTTAGGTAATTTATATTTATAATGGCCTTCCCCCCCCCCTTCGGGGGGGGGAGAAGGTTATCCCCGGAGGGTATGGCCGGGAGGGTTTACCCTCCCGGGTATCCCCCCCCGGGGGGGGGAATGGTTTTTTATAAGAGAAGTATATCCCATTAGAGTTATTAAATATAGTATATATATAGGTAAGATTAATAGTCTATATCTCAATGGTAGAGAGATCGATTGATAATCGATAGATGTAAGTTCAATTCTTACTAGACTAATATTTCCACCCTCGATATCTTACTATGTAAGATATCGAGGGTATATTTTATATTGAGTCGTTGACTAATCGGCAAGTCCCCTAGATTTGAGCTAGGTTTATGTATGTTCGAATCATGCCGACTCAGTTATTTTAGTCTAATTATATTTATATATAACTTTATATATATATATATATATATAACCTTCTTTAATTTCCTTATAAATATTCTTGATATAAAAAAAAATATATATATATATATTGCTTTGGTAGCTTAATGGTTAAAGCCTTATAATGTCAATATAAGAGATGTCAGTTCGAATCTGATGCAAAGCGTAAATATATATCTTTATAAAAGAGATATCCTCCCCCCCATACCCATATATATGGGTATGGGGGGGAGGTCATATCCAGGTGGGGATAATCCCCCAATACCCGAAGGGTATTGGGGGGGGTCATTTCTATTTAATAGAGATACCTGGGAAGGTAAACCTTCCCAGTCATTCCCTCCGGGGATAACCGAGAGGGTTACCCTCTCGGTCATTTATTAAAAAGGGATATACCCATAAATTAATAGTTATAATTTAATTAAATATACCCTCGACATCTTACTATGTAAGATGTCGAGGGAGAGATATAATTATGACAGGTATCTTTACTCGTAAATATTTATCTTACTTATAATCTAAGGTATTCATTCCCCTCACGGGGGATACCCGGGAGGGTAAACCCTCCCGGGCATTTTTATAATAAACTTAAAAGAGTTTATAATTTATTTAAGGATAGCTAGGCATTGGTAAGCCAACCTACTTGCTACGTAGTTGTTATTAAACTGTCAGCGTTCGAATCGCTGGTTATCCGATATAATATATATAAATATTACTTAATAAGAATAATCTAAAGAAGAAGAATATTCTCCCCCCCCCCATAGGGGGGGGTAAGGTAAATTTATAAGAAGATAACCTCCCCCCCCCCCGAAAGGGGGGGGGGGAGACCATTTCCTGGAGAGGGGATAACCACCCCCAATACCCTTTTAAAAGGGTATTGGGGGAGGCCATTATAAGATGTTAAAGATATATTTAATATGACATATAACACAATGGTTAGTGTGTATTACTACGGATAATAATATGTAAGTTCGATTCTTACTATGTCATAATATATAATATATTTGTTAAGATAAATCTTTCTAGGTATAAGGTATAATTAAATTTACTTAACTTTTATTCTGTTAAAGTGTAATATAAATATTATATATAAATATATTTGGATATAAACTTAATTAAACAGAGGTTATATTATCGAGAGGGGATAACCTCCCTGCAGAGGGATACCCTCCCCCAATACCTTGGGGTATTGGGGGAGGTCATTTAAGAATATGAGGGATAAAAGTTATTCTCAAACGGTAATAGCCTCTCCTTTATTTTGAAGGTTATAATTTAAATAATAAGATAAAGGTAAGATTAGGAATAAATAAAAATAAAAAAGAAAAGATAAAAATAAAATAAAATAAAAATGGCTTTAAGAAAAAGTAATACTTATTTATCATTAGTAAATAGTTACTTAATAGATAGTCCACAACCTAGTTCAATAAATTATTGATGAAATTTAGGTAGTTTATTAGGTTTATGTTTAGTTATACAAATAGCTTCAGGTATATTTTTAGCTATGCATTATTCAAGTAATATAGAATTAGCTTTTAATTCAGTAGAACATATAATGAGAGATGTTAATGGAGGTTGATTAATACGTTATATTCATGCTAATGGAGCTTCATTCTTTTTTATATGTTTATATTTACACATAGCTAAAGCTTTATATTATGGATCTTATAAAAAACCTAGATTTATAGTTTGAGCTATAGGTGTAGTTATATTTATATTAACTATAGCTACAGCCTTTATGGGTTACTCTAACAATAGCCCAAAATCATTTACTTATTTTAATAAATTTAAATCAAATAATTCTAATATTTTTAAAAAAGGAATACCTTATACGAGGAAATCATTCTAAAATTATATTTGGAAATATTAATAAATCTTTTTTATTTTTACATAAAAGATTATATCATATAAGTCCTAATAGAGATATAACATCTCCTAAAGATATATTTAAAGATATAGGTATTAAACCTATTAATTATTGAGATAATTTAGATAATAAAGATATACGTTTAGATTTATATCAAACAGTTAAAGATAAAAGTGGTATTTATATTATTATTAATAAAATAACACGTAATTCTTATGTAGGTTCAGGTTCAACTAATAAATTACATTCAAGATTTAGTAATCATTTATTAAATCTTAAAGGTAGTAAATTAGTTAAACGTAGTATTGAAAAATATGGTTTAAATAATTTTATATTTGCTATATTAGAATATTATCCTTATAAAATTAATAAAATTAATAATAAGGAATTATTAACTTTAGAAACTAATTATATTTCATTAATAATGCCTAAATATAATATATTAACTGAAGCAGGTAATTCTTTTGGTTATAAACATACTGAAGAATCTTTATTATTAATTAAATCTTTATTTACTAAAGAACGTAAAAATATATTAAAAACTTTACAAATGAATAATAATTTATCTGAAGTATCTATATCTAAAAATATTTTATCTAAAGATAATTTAGATAAAATATCTTTAGTTCATTCAAATATTATATATATATATGATAATTATAATAATAATATATGTTCTTTTAAAAATATAAATACAACAGCTCATTATTTATGTTGTAGTTATAAAACTATACAAAATGCTTTACATTTAGGTTGAATATATATACCTTATGTATTTATACCTTATTTAAATAATACTTATATTAATAATAATAATGATATAATTTCATCTGTACATAATAAAAATATTCAAAATAATTTAAAAGGTTTATCTGAAAATAAATCTGATAAATATTTTAAATATAAATCAGGATTAGTTAATAAAGAATATAGAGTTAAATTTAAAATAAGTGATATATAAAGAAATATATAAGATATATCTTATTAAATATTTATAATTATGATAGTATATGACTTTCTCTTTTAAGGGAAGATATACTTTTTAGAGATATAAAATAATATTTGATATTTAAGTAAATGATAGTCTACCTTTTAAGTATAAAATGATACTTATTATAAATAGTAATTTTTATGAAGAATATTTATAAACAAAGGTATATAATATATTAATATTATAGATATTTATACCCTACCTCGACATCTTACATAGTAAGATGTCGAGGGGGAAGAATATTTGGCAACATTAGTGAAAACGATCAAAGTACAAACAAGATCGTCGGTTGCATAAACAATCGCTACAGACTACAACACTGATGGATATTTGAAATAATGTTTAATGTATAGTCGAATTTTGTAATAACAAATGTATTGTTTAGTGTATGGACAAATGTCTCATTGAGGTGCTACTGTTATAACTAATTTATTATCAGCTATACCTTTTATAGGTGGTGATATTGTTCCCTTTATTTGAGGGGGGTTCTCTGTAAGTAATCCAACTATACAAAGATTCTTTGCTTTACACTATTTATTACCATTTATTTTAGCTGCATTAGTTATTATGCATTTTATGGCTTTCCATATAAATGGTTCATCTAACCCTATAGGTATAACTGGTAATATGGATAGAATACCTATGCATTCATATTTTATCTTTAAAGATTTAATAACTGTATTTGTATTTTTATTTATATTTAGTTTATTTGTATTCTTTTCACCTAATACATTAGGTCATCCTGATAATTATATACCAGGTAACCCTATGGTTACTCCTGCATCTATTGTACCTGAGTGATATTTATTACCTTTCTATGCTATATTAAGATCTATACCTGATAAATTAGGTGGTGTTATAGCTATGTTTGGAGCTTTATTAATATTATTAATATTACCTGTTACTGATAGATCTATTATTAGAGGTAATGCATTTAAAATATTATCTAAATTATCATTCTATATCTTTATCTTTAATTTCTTATTATTAGGTAATTTAGGTCAATTACATGTAGAAGTACCTTTCATCGAATTAGGTTTATATGCTACTATTTATTACTTTAGTTACTTCTTAATCTTAGTTCCTGCTATTTCTTCTTTAGAAAATATTTTATTCTATATAGGTAATAAATAATTATTTATTTATACCTAATTATTATTTAATATATATATATATTTATATATATATATATATAATATTACCCCTCGACATCTTACTATGTAAGATGTCGAGAGTATATTTAGTTAAAATATATTTTCTAATGTATTAAATAATATACAATTAATAGTCATTATATAAGATATATAAGATATTTATTTATTCATTTTTATAATATTATTATATATTATAGCCGGGAGGGTTTACCCTGACGGGAAAACCCTCCCGGTTATTCCCTCCGGGGATAACCTCCCCCCCTTTCAGGGGGGGAGGCCATTCCCCATACAGAGAATACCCTATAGGGAGGAGGTCTTTACCTTAAATAAGGTAAGCGGTTATGATGAAATGGTAGACATAGGACACTTAAGATGTCCGGGCTTAGACCGTGTAGGTTCGACTCCTGCTAACCGTAATTTATTATTCCCGGGTGAGGATAACCCTCCCCCCCCTTTCGGGGGGGAGGGCATTATTATATTATATTCCCCCCTCGACATCTTACATAGTAAGATGTCGAGGGTTTATATTTATATTCCTAGGACTAGATATACCCATTTATGAATATGGAAGATATATCATTTATATCTTTATATTTGTTATCTCTTTTAAAGAGATATACTATTATTTTAATATATATATATATATAATATATCTTTTATAATGACCTCCCCCAATACCCGAAGGGTATTGGGGGAGGTTATCCCTTTGCAGGAAGGTATGACCGAGAGGGTTTACCCTCTTGGTTATCCCGGAAGGAATATAGGTATATATATTATAAAGGGGGAGGTTCTAATGTTGGTAATTAGACCTAAATTGTAGCTTTAGTGCCGTAGTGCTGCGACTGTTCGATTCAGTCCCTCCTCATTTTTATATATGTATTTCTTTTTATTCTCGATATAATGCCCTCCTCCCCTCAAAGGGGAGGAGGGTATCCCTTTATAGGGAGGTATGCCCGGGAGGGTTTACCCTCACGGGTATCCCCCCCGGGAATAAAATATTAAGATATATCTTTAAAATAAGTATATATTTTATATATCCGAATGGGAATAATCTTCCCCCCCAATACCCTTTAGGTATTGGGGGGAGATCATACTATAATATTTTGTAAAATAAAGTATAGCTTATTATTTTTAAGTTATATATATATATAAGGTAGCTATAGTTCAAAGGTAGAACACTCGCATGTGGCGCGATTTATCTGAGTTCAAGTCTCAGTAGTTATCCTGATATATATATAGCTTAGGTAGTTCAATGGTTAGAACAGATGCCTCATATGCATCTAATGTAGGTTCAATTCCTGCCTTAGGCATATTAAATATATCTTTATAAAAGAGTTATCCTCCCCCCCTTTTCAAAAGGGGGGGAGGCTATTATTTTAATCTTATAAATGGTATAAATATATATATATAAATTATGACTTGATATCCCCACTTAGGAAATAATATTTATATATGCCGTATAAGCTAACGAGGCATAGCATCCGTTTTGTAATCGGAAGGTGTGGGGTTCGAATCCTCAATACGGCAAATATTTATATTAATATTTTTCCTCTTTAAAAAAGGTAAACCATTTATATATATATAGACCATATGATCTAATGGTATGATACTACTACTTCACAGTATATATACGGGTTCGATTCCCGTTGTGGTTATAAGATGGCTTTAATAAAGTCATAGATATATTACCTCCCTCGACATCTTACATAGTAAGATGTCGAGGGTATATATTATCTATATGTGACAATAGGTTAACTGGTAAACCCTGGCACTTCCAATGCTATCTTGCGTGTTCGAGTCACGCTTGTCATATTTTATATACCTTAATAAAAAGGGATACCTTCTCCCTCTTATAAGAAAGTCTATTTTATATATAGAGAACATTGTTATCTATGGTTAGGTGTATTAATTGCAAATTAATTTCTTAGGGTTCAATTCCCTCAATGTTCTTTTAGAATTCAAGTTATATCTTTATTTATATATGATTATTATTCTTATAATATAATATCTATATATATTGTATATATAATAACCCCCCCCCCATTGGGGGGGGTGGGGAAAATATATATTTTATATTCCCTGAGGGGATAACCTCCCCCCAATACCCTAAAGGTATTGGGGGGAGGCCAATATGATATATATTTATTTAAATTATTCTTAATCTTGATATTCATTATATATTATACCCGGAAAATATATAAAATAATATATATATCAAATATATTTTATATAAAACAGATAATATATATTATTATTGTATAATATTCTCCCTACCCTCACGGGTATCCTCCCCTCGGGGAATGATTTATTATATTATCTTATTATATATATACATTATAATGTAATATATTATATATATACAGATTGTTGCATAATTTCTTCGAGAAAAGATCACATAACATATAATAAGTTTATATATTATTTTATTATATATACATAATAATGTAATATATTATATTTAGACAGATTGATGCGTTATCCATCCCTTATAGAGGAGATCACGCAACATATAATAAGTTTATTTATTATCTTATTATATATACATGATAATATAATATATAATATAAGAACAGATTGTTGCGTAATTGGTAACGTATCTACATTGGGTGTAGAATTATGGGGGTTCAAGTCCCTTCAATCTGAAAGATTAATAATATAAATATATATATATATATATATGAAAATATAACCTCCCCCCTATACCTATAGGTATAGGGGGGAGGGTATAATAATGATTTATTTCCTTTTAAGGTAAATATATTAAACTCTCTTGGCTATACTCGAAGAGAATATATATAATATATATATAATAACATAAAATATTATAAAAATATAAATGCCACAATTAGTACCTTTTTATTTTTTAAATTTATTAACTTTTGGAATATTAGCTATAGGTATATTATTATACTTAATATCAACTATAATATTACCTAATATAGTTAGATTATTATTAGCTAGAACTATAATAGTTAAATTATAAATTTATATATCATATATACCCTCGACATCTTATTATGTAAGATGTCGAGGGTTATATTCATCTCTCTTAAAAGAGAGAAACCTTTCCGAAATAGATAACTTATAAAGGTTAATTTTATCGGTTATGATTATTAATAAAGTATAAATATTTTATATTCAATAAAGATTTTTATAAGAATATTAAAAATATTATATTATATTATATAAATATCCAGTGTATAACAGAAGGAAAAAGAAATAAAATATAAATGATATTTTCACCATTAGATCAATTTGAGATCAAACCATTATTAACAATAAATAATATATTAACATTAAGTTTAACAAATTATGTTATATATTTAATATTAGTTATAACATTAATATATGGATTAACAGGATTATTAAACAATACTAAATTAGGATTAAATAGATGAGGAGTAGCATTATTAGCTTTATATGATACAGTATTAAATATGGTTAATAGTCAAATAGGTCCTCGTGGAGGATATTATTTCCCATTAATATTTACATTATTTAATTTTATATTATTTGCTAATTTAATATCTATGATACCTTATTCTTTTGCTATATCAGCTCAATTAGTAGCTATAGTTTCTTTAAGTATAAGTTTATGAATAGGTGTTACTTTATTAGGTTTATATAGACATGGTTTAGTTTTCTTCTCTTTATTTGTACCTTCAGGTACTCCTTTAGCTTTAGTTCCTGTTTTAGTTTTAATTGAAACTTTATCTTACAGTTCTAGAGCTATCTCTTTAGGTTTACGTTTATCTGCTAATGTTTTATCCGGTCACTTATTAATGTTAATCTTAGGTTCTTTAATATTTAGTTTAATGTCTACTTCTATTATCGGTTTTATAGGTGGTTTCATCCCTATGATCGCTGTTGTAGCTATCGTTATCTTAGAATTCGCTATCTCTATGATTCAAGCTTATGTTTTCTGTATCTTATTCTCAGGTTACATTAAAGATGCTTTAGATTTACATTAAATTTATTTAACCCATTTAATATTTTCCCCATAAGAAATATCTGTAAAGGTATATCCATAAAAGGGAAGATTATTCTTTATTTATTCTTTTTATGAATTTATCTATAAAATAGATTTATATTTTATATTTCAAGGATCTTTATATACATATATTATACTATATATATAGTTATATTATAATCTACCTCTTGTAAAAAAGTATAGCCGGGAGGGTTTACCCGTGAGGGTAAACCCTCCCGGGAAAATGTATATATTCTTCTCCCCTCAACATCTTACTATGTAAGATGTTGAGGGGAATATTATTTATTTAAAAAGGTAAGCAGTATAATGTAATAGGTAACATACAATGCTCATGACTTTGTTTTGATAGTTCGAATCTGTCTACTGCATATACACATTCCCCACACTGGAGATACCCTCCCCCCGATAGAGCATTCCCTCCGGGGATAACCGAGAGGGTAACCCTCTCGGTCATTTCTATATAATAGAGATACCCTACCCCCTTTAGGGGGTAGGTCATTTATATATTCTCTCCCTCGACATCTTACTATGTAAGATGTCGAGGTTATATATATATAGGTAATATATTATTATGTTATATATATATTAAGGTTATATATATATTTATTTATATATCTTTAATATATATATACCCATTAAGATATAACTTATATATAAGTTATCTAAAGATTTTATAATATAAGTTAATGAATTATAGCTCAATGGTAGAGCAATCCACTCATAATGGATGTATCTCAGTTCAATTCTGAGTAATTCAACATAAATAATTATAATATATATATTATTATTATAAATAGAAATAAAAAATCAAAATAAAATATGAGAACATGATGTTGGTTCAGATTAAATGCTATGTAGAGGCATTACACATGCAAATAGATATATTTATTTATAAATATATTTGTGTTCAGGTGAGTGAAAATATATATGATATAAAATATATAATCAGATGTAGGTATTAGGTTAAAACCTAGCCATAGAACTGGAATCGATGATTAAGGTCAGAACGATCACAAAAGGGGTAACCCTTTCTCTTATGAAGAGCAGCAGTGAGGAATATTTGACAATGGTCTAACGACTGATCAAGCTATCTACGAGAAAGATATTAATAAATATAAATATTCTTTTTTCTTTTGGGAGGAAGAATAATATATTATAAATAATAATAGGATAACTATAAATTTCAAGATATAAATGTAATAATGATACATATATCTAAGTCCTGACCAAAACGTGTGCCAGCAGCTGCGGTTAGACATGGTGGGCTAGCATTAATCAGAAAGGCTTAAAGGATCTGTAGTACGGTTTTAATAACTAGAATAATATAATAGGTTTATATGTAATAATATATTAGGGATGATATACGTTTAGTATATTATAACAGCAAAAAAGATTACTGAAATATTTATTGACGTTGTGAGATGAAGGCTATGGTTACGACATGGATTCGGTACCCATTTAGTCATAGCAGTAAACTATGAATACTATGTAACTTTTTATAAGTTTAGAAAAATTAAAATGTAAAGTATTCCGCCTGAATAGTATGCTCGCAAGGGTGAAATACAAGACATTAGACGGTTGTAGTCTTAAGCAGTGGAACATGTCGTTTAATTGGATGATCCTCCTAAAACCTTACCATCTCTTGAATTATTTATTTATATTATCTTAAATACCTTATATCTTAAGTTATTTATATAATATATTTTATAACAGGCGTTACATCGTTGTCGTCAGTTCATGTTTTGAAATATTTTATTAAGTTATTTAATGAACAAAATCCTTTTATTATTATATATATATATAATAAATATATATACTTTTATATATATATAATATATATGCACTATTTATACAGTAGTGGGAAGTAAAGGGCGAAGACTAATCATGATGACCCTTATGAGATGGGCTATAGACGTGTTACAATATTATTAACAATTATATTTATATATATTATTATATTATCCTTGTGATATTAATATATATATTTCTTTTTATAAGTTATATATATATTATTATATAATAATATATTATTTTAATATGATATATATATAGAATATATTATTTTATAATCTATATAAAAATATAACTTTATTAAAGTTATATAGTTATATAAATTAATTTTATGTATATATAAAATATAATATATATATATGTATATTTTAAATATTTAAAATAAATAAAAAATAGAGTTAAATTAAATAATAATATTAAGATATTTATTATCTTTTATGGATTGTTATCTGAAATTCGATAACATGAAGGAGGAATTGCCAGTAATCGTAAACTAGAGAGTTACGGTGAAATTATTTGCTACTTCGTACTAACCACTCATCAACAGCGGGGAATTTTTACTGATTTGATAAGTTTATTATTGGGTCGGTTGTTAAAGGACTTGTTGTAAGTTGAAATACGGTTCGGTTAGGGGAACCTGATCGGGATTTATTAAAAATTAATTACTTATTCACTTCTTTTTATTATATTTATTACCTCCTCCTCTTTCAGGAGAAGGAGGCTATTCAATATAACCTATCCCCCCATACCCTATAAAGGGTATGGGGAGGATAGAAAACTATAATATATATGTTTGTATATATATATTATCTAGACGGGGATAACCTCCCCCCCCCTTCGGGGGGGGAGGTCATTATAATATAATTATATAATATAATTATTTAATATATTATATCCTAATAGCCACCCCCCCTATAGGGGGGTGGGTATCCCCCGAGAGGGGAATGGCCGGGAAGGTTTACCTTCCCGGGTATCTCTATTTATTGAAATGGCCCCCCCCATACCCATATATGGGTATGGGGGGAGGGTATCTCTTTTATAAAGAAATATATATAAATATTTATATGTATTGAGATATCGTTTCAATAAGAAACTATACCTTTCATAAGTAGGGAAAATATACATATATTTATGATATGTATATTTTACATATATAAATATTATATAATATATGTATAATATATATTATTAAACTATTATAATATATATCCCATATATATATTTTATAAATAAATACCTTTTAAAGAGTATGAAAGGGGAATAATATACCCTCTCCCCCCCATACCCTATATAGGGTATGGGGGGGAGAGTAACCATTATATATATGTATATATGTATATATATATATATATTACCTAGACAGGGAGGCCATTCCCGGGGGGGATACCCTCACGGGTATCCCCCCGGGGAATAATATACATCCTAAATATATATAATTTATAAATATATATCTTTTAAAGAGTATGAAAGGGGAAATCATTATATATATAATATATTTATATATATGAATATTATATATAGCTCCCCCCCCCCCCGATAGGGGGGGGGGTAAGGTCATATATATAAAATAGAGATACCTGTAAGGATAAATTCTCTCATCTATTATTCTGGGTTATTATTATATCTTTATTTTTATAAATAAATATAAATATATATATATTTATATCTTTAAAAAAGAGATACCCGGGAAGGTAACCTTCCCGGTCATATTTATAAAATAGAGATGACCTCCCCCGTGAGGGGAATGGTCTTCCCAATATATCTATTATAAGGGTATATAATATATAATATTATTATACCTGAGATATGTTGTATATTCTTTAGGTATTTAATTAATATCCGTGAGAGTAAATACTTTTAAGTATTTAAATAAATATTATATATGGATGGGGATATCTTTTCAATAGGAAGCTATTACTTTAAAAGTGATAACCTCCCCTCCATAGGAGGGGAGGTTATCCCTAGATTACCTAGGTTACCCTCCCCCCCATACCCTTAAAGGGTATGGGGGGGAGAGATTATTATCATAGACCATTATATATTTGTATATTATACCTATATATATATATATATATTCTTTATATAAAGAGAATAATTTTCTTATATATTATAATACGATAATGAGGTGTTATTATAATTTAACATCCTCGACATCTTACTATGTAAGATGTCGAGGGGAAGAGTATAATAATATATATTCCTGAATAGGGATACCCTCCCCCCATACCCATATATGGGTATGGGGGGAGGTCATAATTCTCTATATATATCTGAATATAATTAATAATAAATCCTTTTATAGGTCATACCCGAGTGGGGATACCCACCCCCCCTATAGGGGGGGTGGCTATTGGGATATCTTTTCAATAATAAACTATACCCCCCCATAGGGGGGGGGAAATATCATTATAGATATAATATATGTATATATGTATACCGATTATTAAATATATACTATATGTATATATATGTAAAATATATATATAATATATACGATATTATTAAACTATTATGACCGGGAGGGTTTACCCTCACGGGTATCTCCCCCCCGGGGAATAATATATAGATCATAGATATATAAATGATCTTCCATAATATATTTATTATAAAGATATATAATATTATACTTGAGATATGTTGTATATTCTTTAGGTACTTAGTTAATACCCTTGAAAATAAATTATTTTAAGTATTTAAATATAAAAGTATATATATATATAATAATCTCCCCCCATACCCATATATGGGTATGGGGGGGAAGGTATCTCTTTTATAAAGAGATATAAAAGTATATATATATAATATATATATAAAATATATATAAATATATAAAAATATATAAATGCCCTCCCCCCCCGAAAGGGGGGGGTGGGTATCCCCCGTGAGGGGAATAAATAAATAAATAAAGGTAAGACATATTGAAAAAAGGAAAATAAAAGAAATATTATTTTAAGGATCTTAAACTAATACTTAGGAGAGATAAAAAGAATAGTTATAAAACTTTAATAAATTAAAGATATATAAATAAATTCAATCTTATCATGAAAATGAAGGTAAAGAAACTAAATGAAATGAAACATCTGAGTAATTTAAGAAAGGAACCAACAGGGATTATATAAGTAACGGTGAGTGAAAGTATAAAAGTCTAAAAGTAATATCAAGAGGTATGAATAAAGTAGTGTCTACTACTAAGACTAAAGATAAGTATTAAGTAAAAAGTACCGTGAGGGAAAGAGAGAAAATAGAATAATAAAGAGCAGTTATAGTATAACGTACCTCTTGTATAATGGGCCAGTGAGTTATAAATATTAGCGAAATAATTATAAATTATAAATAAATTAAGTTTTAACAATCTATAGTTAATATTTATAGGCCCGAAAGCAAACGATCTACACATTTCCAAGAATATATATATTATATTATTAATATTTATATGTCTCAATAGGTAGATGTTGCAATATCTTCTAAAGAGAGATGTGTTGTAGTGAAAGGCAAATCTGGTTTGCAGATAGCTGGTTTTCTGCGAAATATATATAAGTATAGCCTTTATTAATAAAATATTAACTGGTACAGCACTTAATATTTTATGGGGGATTATATTCTAATTTTACCATAAATATTAAACCTCGAAAACAGTAAACCATTTTAATAAGGAGTCAGACTTATTGCGATAAGGTAGTAGGTCTAATAGGAAACAACCTAGACTATTTAATGTATGTCCCTAAGTATATATTAAGTGAACATAATCTTTGTTTTTATTATTATTTATTATAAATAAATATTAATTACGTTAGACAATTAGTCAGCGGGTTTGACAATAATCACCTGTTAATGGACATGTAACAATGCACTAATTTGACAATTAACTTAGATAAAATATACGGGTCTAAATATATGACAGTATTAATAGATATAATTATTTATATAAAAATAATTATATGGTAGCAGAATATATAATGATAATATTAATATATATAAAAATATAATATAAATTATATAGAATATGCTGGCTTGAGTAACGATAGGTAATAAAAGATTACCCTCCATAAGCATAAGGTTTTACAATAAACGAACGGTCCCTAAGATAAAGAATATAGAAATATAGATATTGATGGGAGATAAATACAAGAAAAGTAAATGAACCGTACTGTAAACCGACACAGGTATGTATTAATAAGGAGAATGAGATAACTACAGTGAATGAACTCGGCAAATATAAAAATATTTTAAGTCGTGCGACTGTTTACCAAAAACACAGCTTATTGCGTTTTAGTAATAATAAGTATAATAAGTGATATCTGCCCGGTGTTAGCTTTATAATTTAAATATATATTTTTGTATATTTTTATAAATAGCTTATTAACGGCGGTCTTATTGTGAGGATCCGAAGGTAGCGAAATTCATTGACGCATAATTGGTGTCCTGCATGAATGAATACACGATGCGACAACTGTATCCATTGTAGTCTCAGTGAAATAGCATTCGCGGTGAAGATGCCGTGTACCCGTAGATTGACGAAAAGACCCTATGCAGCTTTACTATATCTTTTCTTTGAAATTTATAATATATCTATATTCTTATTTAAAGTTTATAGTTTATATAATAATATATTTATATATATTATTATGTTATTAAAATTTATAAATATTATTTAATAATATTAATTATTTCAGTATATTAGGTTTTACTTGGTTATAAATGAGATACCTATATAATTAATATTAGTTTCTTATCTATCTTACTTATATTTTAATATTTATATCTTATATATATATATATAAGATATATTTTATATAAGTTAAATTGAGACAGAGAATAGAAGTTAGTTTCGATGGGGCGTCGACATCAGCGAAAGCATCTGATGTGTCTATATAATATAATATATATATTATATATATATATATTAAATTATTTATATATTTATTTATTTATATATATAATAGAAAACTACGTACAATAAATCTATAAGGTAAATAGATATAAACCTATTAAATTAGGTACTTTAAAGTAAGGATAACAACATAATTGTGCGATGATAATAACACTAACAAGTGGA
Organism: Yamadazyma germanica; assembly: GCA_030574815.1. Classification (NCBI taxonomy): domain Eukaryota; kingdom Fungi; phylum Ascomycota; class Pichiomycetes; order Serinales; family Debaryomycetaceae; genus Yamadazyma; species Yamadazyma germanica. The sequence goes on along the minus strand of JAJMFS010000041.1, from coordinate 9,597 downwards.
ATTAGTACTTAAGTAAAGTGTAGTGAACAGGCATATTCTAAAGATAATGGATGTCGATAACGGATTAAAGTTACGCTAGGGATAACAGGGTAATACCGCGTGAGAGTTGATATCGTCAGCGGTGTTTGCCACCTCGATTAAATTTATTTAATTTATTTTGACGATAGTCGAGGTTAAATAGGGTGAATTGCAAGAAAATCTAAGGTTATATATTTATTTATATAACTATTTGAAATATATATATATATATATTTTTGATAATTTGCAGCGAAATCTTTTATATGTTATATATTATTAATATATAGATAATATTAAGTAAAAGAAACGTTCAACGACTAGTCATTGAGTAACATAACAATAATATGACCAAGAGTGCCCTAAATCTTTAAATAAAATAAAGATTAAGACATAGTCTGATCTATATAGAAATATATAGAAGTTAACATAAAGAGGTTAACGATAACAAATAAAATGGTCGTCTAGACTCGTCCTCCTGGTCGCAGCAGCTAGGTAGGGTAGGACTGTTCGTCCTCTAAGGAGTTACTTGAGATGGGTTAATTACGACGTGAGTCAGTAATGATTCTATCATCTATGGGATTAATTCTTATTCGTTGCTTCAAGTGTACGAAAGGATAATGAAGTGACTTCCTATGGTTTATAGTTTATTATACTTTATTCCTTCTCTTTTATTAGAGAATATATATCTTATTTTATAAGTTATATATTTATATTTTGTATATAATCTTATTAGCTAAGAAGTTTGAAGATTACATATTGATTGCTTCTCAAATATTAAATCCTACGAATAAGTTTATTTCAACATATTAGACTAATATGTTATAGTAATTTATTATTATTAATTTTAAATATACTAATTATTTATCTTTATCTTTATAAAGATATATATTTATTTACTTATATTACAATATGTCTATATATATTTTATATATTATATAAAAATAAATATATATCTATGATAAAAATCATTCCCGGTAGGGTAAACCCTCCCGGTTATAAATATATTTTATATAAGATATAATACTATTATATATTATGCCCAATAATAGCTTCCTATTATAAGATTATTATATTAAATATTATATAATTATATATATAACATATATATTATAAAGAATATAATGACCTCCCCCAATACCCAAAGGGTATTGGGGGAGGTTATCCCCTCTGGGTATATAATATATTTTATATATTCCCCTCTCGGGGGATACCCACCCCCCTATAGGGGGGTGGCTATTGAAAGATGATATTAAAAGGTTATATATAATAAAAGAAAATAGTTAAAGATATAAGATCTTTATATAAATATATCCCCTCAACATCTTACTATGTAAGATGTTGAGGGTGAGATAGGAAACATATATACAAATGCCCTTTTTACAAAGGGTATATTATATATATAAATGCCTTTTTCTAAAGGGTATAATTTGTTATATATATATAAATATAAGGGATTATAGATTAATTGGTAAATCCTTCGCTTTGCATGCGAATAATATCGGTTCAATTCCGATTAATTCCAAATATATAAATGATGAGATAATAAATAAAAAGAATAAAAATAATGATAAGATTAGATGTACCAACACCTTGATCAATACGTTTACAAGATGCTGCTACTCCTAACCAAGAAGGTATACATGAGTTATATGATCATATAATGTATTATTTAGCTTTAATATTAGGATTAGTATCATATTTATTATTTGTAATAATAAAAGATTATAAAAATAATCATTTTTCATATAAATATTTAAAACATGGTCAAACTTTAGAAATAATATGAACTATATTCCCAGCTGTTATATTATTATTAATAGCTTTCCCTAGTTTTATATTATTATATTTATCTGATGAAGTTTTAACTCCAGCTATGACTATTAAAGTTATTGGTTTACAATGATATTGAAAATATGAATATTCAGATTTTGTTTCTGAAACTGGTGAAACTATAGAATTTGAATCATATTTAGTACCAGAAGATATGTTAGAAGAAGGACAATTAAGATTATTAGATACTGATGCATCTATAGTTGTACCTGTTGATACACATGTAAGATTTATAGTTACATCTAATGATGTTATACATTGTTTTACAATACCATCTTTAGGATTTAAAGTTGATGCTACACCTGGTCGTTTAAATCAAGTTAGTGCTTTAATACAAAGAACTGGTGTTTATTATGGACAATGTAGTGAATTATGTGGTGTTAATCATGGTTTTATGCCTATTAAATTAGAATGTGTTTCTATTAATGAATTTGTTGAATGATTAGGAGAACAAGAATATGTTTATGTAGCTTAAAGGTTAAAGCAATGTACTGTTAATACATCGATCCTGGTTCGAGTCCAGGCTTAAACGTAAGAATGTATAGACTTTGAGAAATAAGTATGTTTACTTATTTATAAAAATTATTATTAAAAAAAATATATTATGAATTTAATTAGTGGAATTTCAAGTTTATTAGCTATAGGTATATTATCACCTGTACAAAGTATATTATTCCTTATAATATTATTTGTTAGTACAGCTATATGTTTATATAATCAAGGTTTTGTATTAATGGGTATATTATATGTTTTAATATATATAGGTGCTATAGCTATATTATTCTTATTTATATTATCTTTATTAAAAATAGATTATACTGAACAAAAATCTATATCACCTTTAATATTTACTATATTAATTATATGTTTAATACCTTTAGATTTAACTTATGAATGTGAAGGTATAGTTGAAAATACTTATAATGTTTGAAATGAATTAATCATTGTAGGTAATCAATTTTATACAGAATATGCTGTGTTATTAATAATAACAGGTATTATTTTAATCTTATCAGTTATAGGGGCTATAAGTATAACTAAATAATGTTAAATTTTATAGAATTATTATTAATATTTATATCAGTTTTATTAGCTGTAGCTTTCTTAACAGTAGCTGAACGTAAAACTTTAGGTTATATGCAACGTAGAGTTGGTCCTAATGCTGTTGGTTATTATGGTGTTTTAATGGCTATCGCTGATGCTGCTAAATTATTATTAAAAGAAATAGTTATGCCTACTCATGCTGATAAATTTATTTTAATTATTAGTCCTATTATATCATTAATATCAGCTTTATTATGTTGATCATTTACACCTTTTGCACCTGGTTTAACTATAAGTGATCATAATTATGGTTTAATATTTACTTTAGCTATAAGTAGTTTAAGTGTATTTGGTACTTTATTAGCTGGTTGATCGGGTAATAGTAAATATTCTTTATTAGGTTCTATCCGTTCAACAGCTCAATTAATTAGTTATGAATTAGTTTTAACAACTATAGTATTATTATGTATATTATTAGCTGGTTCAATGAATATATCAAGATATGTAGAAATACAACAATCTATATGAATAGGTATTCCTTTATTCCCATTATCTATAATATGATTTATAGGTTGTGTAGCTGAATGTGCTAGACCTCCTTTTGATAATGTTGAAGCTGAATCTGAATTAGTTTCAGGTCATATGACAGAATATTCATCATCTATATTTGTTCTTTTCTTCTTATCTGAATATGCTTCTATTTTATTTTTATCTGCTTTAACAGCTATCTTATTCTTTGGTGGTGGTACTGGTATTATTTTAGGTTTAAAAGCTAATTTCTTTGCCTTTACTTATATATGAGTTAGAGCTACTTTACCTAGAGTTAGATATGATAAATTAATTAATATGTGTTGAGTTATTTTCTTACCTCTTTTATTCGGTATTGCTATTTTCTTACCTGCTTTTATCTTCTTTATTGATGCTTATTTATTTATTTAAATATTTCTTATATATATATATATACTTTAAATAAAAATAACTTTAATATACCCAGATGAGAGAGATACTTATTTATTCATTTTTATTATCCCCCTCGACATCTTACATAGTAAGATGTCGAGGGGTTATGTTATATATATATTCCCGAAAGGGGATAACCTCCCCCAATACCCTTTTTAAAAGGGTATTGGGGGAGGCCATTATATTTTTTAGTTATTTTAATATATCAAATATATTCTTTTATAAAATTATTTCCTTCTCTTATATATTTTACTTTATATATAAAAGAATACTCAAATAGGAATAACCTTCCCCCTATAGAGAAATACCCTCTCCCCCCCCTTCGGGGGGGGAGGCTATATATAAGGAGATATCCACCCCCAATACCCGAAGGGTATTGGGGGTGGTCATTATTATATTATATTTATATATATAATATAAGTAGATATTCATATAAATATAGAAATATATATATATATATATTCCCTAGATGAGGTATACTACCTCCCCCCCATACCCATTTATGGGTATGGGGGGGAGGGTATCTTTTTAATAAATAAATATATAAATATAGGTAGGTAGTAATTTAGAAAATTAAAATAAATGGTCTTATAAATAAAAATAAAATGCAATTAGCATTAGCAGCTAAATATATTGGAGCTTCAATAGCTACATTAGGATTAGGAGGAGCAGCCATAGGTATTGCTTTAGTATTCGTAGCGTTAATAAACGGAACATCACGTAACCCATCATTACGTGCAACATTATTCCCTCAAGCTATCTTAGGATTTGCTTTAGCAGAAGCTTGTGGATTATTTTGTTTAATGGTTTCATTTATCTTATTATTCGCTGTTTAATTTTAATATCTAATATATTTAGATATAATGGCCGGGAGGGTAAACCCTCCCGGGTATCCCCATCCGGGAATTATGAGATAAACTCTCTAAATTTCCCACACTTGTGTGGGGGATACCCACCTTTAGGTGGTCATTATTATAAAAGAAATTAAACTTATATTTATTCATTATGATCTTATTTATATCTTTATAAAAGAGATATTTTATAGGGGGGGTGGCTATTATGAGAATACCCTCCCCCAATACCCCTTTTAAAAGGGGTATTGGGGGAGGTTATAATATTTATTCTTATTTAGGTTACATTTTACTTAAAATATATATATAATATATATATATATATATATAATAATATTTATATATAAATATAAATATATATAAACAAAGGTAAATTGTAATTGATGAGGGATACTCTCCCCCCCTTTCAGGGGGGGAGGTCATACCGGTTGGGTGATAACCTCCCCCAATACCCTTTTTAAAAGGGTATTGGGGGAGGTCATAAATAATATAAATAGGTTTATATATATAACATATAATATATATATAGATTTATATAGATAACATATAACATATAATATAAATAAGTTTATATAGATAACATATAATATATATAGGTTTATATAGATAACATATATAAAGAAATATATAAATATATAAAATGGCCACCCCCAATACCCGAAGGGTATTGGGGGTGGTTATCCCTTTATAGGAGGGTTTACCCTCACGGGTATCCCCCCCCGGGGAATGGCTGGAAAGGTTTACCTTTCCAGGTATCTCTATTTTATAGAAATGACCTCCCCCCTATAGGGGGGAGGGTATCTCTTTTATAAAGAAATATATAGATATAGATATATATATATAATATATATCTATATTATAACTGGTAAGGTTTACCATAATGGGTATAACTGACTAGGGAAGATATAAAAAGAGAATAAAATATATACGGGCGGAGATAACCCCCCCAATACCCGAAGGGTATTGGGGGGGTCATTTATATTTAAAAGGAATACTCATGAAAGAATATTATTTATATAAATATATGTATATATAGTTACTATGATAATATATAAACATATATATAGAGGTATATGTTTATACCCTCGATATCTTACATAGTAAGATATCGAGGGATTATAAAGGTAAGTTTAAATTGATTAAAATTATTAATAGGTTTATATATATATATATAAATTTATACCTTAAATATTATATAAAATATTCCCTGAAACAGGGGATAACCTCCCCAATACCCGAAGGGTATTGGGGGGGAGGCTATTAAATAGGAATAAAATAAGAATAAAATATATGTATAAAATATAAAAGATAACAAATAGTTATGAAACAGATGAGTTATGTAACTCGTTGACTATTTAGTACATCACATAAAGATATAGCCATATTATATTTAGTATATGGTATGATATCAGCAATGGTAGCAACAGGTATGTCAGTTATAATAAGAATGGAATTAGCTAATGGTAATAGTCAATTCTTTCATGATAATCATCAAGCATTTAACGTATTAGTTACAGGACATGCTATAGCTATGATATTCTTATTTGTAATGCCGATATTAATAGGAGCCTTCGGGAATTTTTTCGTTCCTATATTAATTGGTGCAGTTGATATGGCATTTGCTAGATTAAATAATATTAGTTTCTGATGTTTACCTCCTGCTTTAGTTTGTGTGATAGTATCTGTTTTAATAGAAAGTGGTGCTGGTACAGGTTGAACTGTAAATAAAGATATGCAGTTTTATAAAATATCATTCGATGCATTAATTACCTTATTATATTATATATGTAATATATATATTATAATATACTTTTTTATACAATTAAATATAAACCTAATTCTCCTTAAGAAGATATTCAATATAAGGTTGAACATTATATTCCCTCCGGGGATAACCTTTCCCTATACCTTAAAGTATTGGGGTAGGCTATTGATTTATTATAATAAAGTTATAATATTTATAATAAAAGGTATAAATGCCTGTATATATATTATATTTTATAATATAAGATATATACATCAGAGACTACATATGATAATATATAAAAGATATAATTCTTATCTTATTAAACATAACTTAATTGATTTTAATCAATGATTATCAGGTTTTACTGATGGAAAAGGTATATTTAATATTTATATATGTAAAGATAATAAAATAACTTTTACATATAAATTATCTATAAATTCAAATAATGAACAAATATTATATAAAATAAAAAATAAATTGAGATTAGGACGTATAATTAAAGATAATAATATAACAAATTATATTATAACACGTCAAGATCATTTATTAAATATTATTATACCATTATTTGATAATAATCCTTTATTAACATCTAAACAATATAATTATAATATATTTAAAGAATCTTTATTTATTTATACTAATAATGATATATCTATGATAGATAAAATTAAATATATTAAAATTATTAAAAATAAAAATATACCTTTAAATTCCCCACACTTGTCTGGGGGATACCCATCTTTAGGTGGTCATTATATATCTAATATATGATATAAAAATATTAATCCTAATGATTTAATTGAAATAATTAATCATAATAATGATTTTACTCGTTTGGGAAATATTTTAAATATAAATAAAATTATGAGTAAAAGTTGATTAATAGGATTTATAGAAGCTAAAGGTTGTTTTGATTTAATAAATGGCCTCCCCTTTAAAGGGGAGGCTATCCCCGGAGGGAATGGCCTACCCCCTAAAGGGGGTAGGGTATCTCTATTAAATAGAAATGGCCGGGAGGGTTTACCCTCACGGGTATCCTCACCCGGGAATAAAACTAATAATAGAATTGTACATTCATTTAGTTTAATTGAAAATATAGATCCTATAATATTATATAGTATAAAATATATATTAAATATAAAATCTAAAATACAATATATAGAAAACCCGGGAGGGTTTACCCTCCCGGGTATCCCTGTTCAAGAATTAGGTTATTATATTTTAGAGACTAGTTATAATAAAGATATAGAAAATATTATAAAATATTTTATAACAAAAGATCATACAATATTATTTTTAGGTTTTAAAAATAAAGAATTTTCAATATGAAAAAGATCATATTTTAAAGAAAATAAAAATTTAATAAAAGTAAAGAATCAATTAGGGAGATTAATAAATAAGAATAAAATATAAATGACCTCCCCCAATACCTTGGGGTATTGGGGGAGGTTATCCCCTTGTAGAAGGGAATGGCCTCCTCCCCTGAAAGGGGAGGAGGGTATCTCTTTTATAAAGAAATATATATAAGGTATAGTCCGAACAATTATGTAAATAATTGATAACAATAAAGATATCCACCTTTATCAAGTTTAGGTTCACATTCTGGACCTTCAGTTGATTTAGCTATATTTGCTTTACATTTAACTTCTATATCAAGTTTATTAGGTGCTATTAATTTTATAGTTACTATAATGAATATGCGTACTATAGGAATGCATATGATAAATATGCCTTTATTTGTATGAGCTATATTATTTACAGCTATATTATTATTATTATCATTACCTGTATTAACAGCTGGTGTAACTTTATTATTATTAGATAGAAACTTTAATACTGGTTTCTACGAAGTAGGAGCTGGAGGAGATCCTATATTATATGAGCATCTTTTCTTATCCAAAATATATATATTAATGGCCGGGAGGGTTTACCCTCACGGGTATCCCCGCCCGGGATTTTTTATATATTTAATATGTTACTTTTTAAGTTTTATTAATGGCCGGGAGGGTTTACCCTCACGGGTATCCCCACCCGGGAATAAAATAAATATAAATAAATCTTCTACAGATAATATATTTTATAATAAATATAAAGAAATATATCCACATTATGAATTACCTAATAAAGATTTTATTAATTGGTTTATAGGTTTTACTGAGGGTGATAATTCTTTTATTGTAACTAATAATAATGATTTTTCATTTGTTATAATTCAATCATATAATAATCTTAATATATTAAATTATATTAAAGATAATTTAAATATGGGTAATATTATTATACAATCTAAAAAGAATAAAACTTATAAATTATTAATAACAAAAAAGATAGATATATATTTATTATGTTTATTATTTAATGGTAATATGGTATTACCTACAAGAAATATAAGATTTATTAAATTTCTTATATCTTTTAATGAATTTATATTAAAATATGCTTTATTTGATGATAAAAAATATTATAATATAAATAATATTATTTTACCTATATATGAATGTAGAAAACCTACATTAAATGATTCATGAATATCTGGTTTTACTGATTCTAAAGGTTATTTTACATGTTCTATACTTAATAATTCTAATAATACATTTAAAGTTAAATATATTTTAACTCAAAAATGAACTATTAATAAACCTATTTTAGAACATATATTATTATTATTTAATGAATATAAAATTAATTATGACCGGGAGGGTTTACCCTCACGGGTATCCCCACCCGGAAATAATAATAATAATAATAAACCTATAGGTTCTATAATCCCTCATTCTATTAAAGATCATTGAGAATTACGTATAAATGGTTTAAATAATTGTTTATTAATAGATAATTATTTTAATAAATATAATTTAAAAAGTAATAAATCTATAAGTTATAATAAATTTATATCTATATTAAAATTTATTAAAAATAAAGATCATTTAGATATAAATAAAAGAAAAGATCTATTAATATTAGCTAAAAATATTAATATAAACTTTTAGTTCATAATTTTATATATAAGTTTTATATATAAATACTATACAATAATTAGGAAAAAAGGATATGGTTTAGTGTAAGCTATGAAATAATATTAAGCAGATGCTATTAAATTTACAAGACTTAATATTATAAATATTATTATATATATATATA
>JAJMFS010000040.1:0-52729 GCA_030574815.1 Yamadazyma germanica | reverse complement strand
AAGGGTATTATATAGATCAAACATTTGGGACGATAGTTGCAGGTCAATTTGGACCTTACACGCTTTTTAACTTTAACTCTAAAATCACACAAAAGAGAAGGGAAATTAAACCACACACATAAATTAGGAAAGTGGCAAGCGCCACGACGAAAAGCTCTCTTCAGAGCTGACTGTGGTAAATCTATGCGACTTTACCACAGCGCATCGCACCCAAGTCTTGGGTTGGAATTTTGAGACTGCAAAAAAAATTTTCATTTGACGTTGAACTGGAATGATACGGACATCTGTACCCAAGTCACGAGGCGGATTAATACCTGCTCAACAAGTCCGGACTTTAAAAAGAAGACCTGCATACCCGGAAGCTTATAAACCCAATGTACCCCAACAAACTGGTAAGAAAGATCATTCCAGTTATTTTAATAGAGCCATAAAGAGTTGGCTCGGTCCTAAGAATATCAGAGGTGAATATTACAGAAATAAATACTATTATCCACCTCAAAATCACAAACCAAACTACATAGTACAAGATGGAGAAACAGTGGTTGGTGATTCAAAACAATCATTTCAGAGAAAACAATTGAATATTGGAAGAGATACTTCTTTACATCCATTTCCAGAGAACTTGCAATGTAAAACCGCTAGTATTATTCCCAATGATTTAAAGCAAACCATTTATGACGATGCAAATATAAGAGGTTTAGAACATCAAGAAATCGCCCAAAAATACGGGATAAAGCTAGGTAGAGTTGAAGCTCTTCTTAGACTTTACGAAGTCGAAAAAGATTGGGCTAAAAAAGTATGTATATTTATCGAACGGGTAGATTATGATGAAATTATTTTTTAAATTTTCGATTAGTCTTGAAGACAATTACATGGTTAGACATTTACCACTGAAACTACCTTTGATTTATTAATTAACTTAATACTAACTTTTATAGGGAGATATTACTGAAGAAATATCGAAATTTTCTGAAGTCATGTATAAAATGTTCCCATTATATAATCCCCCAATTCAATCAGAGAATTTAACCGAAATTCCAATTCCCTCAAGCACTTTGCATCAAAGATTCTTAACCATTTCTGAAACTGAACCTTTTGGTCCTATAGATGCTGCTAACATTTTTGAATTAGAACCTGCAAGCGACACATTGAAGAATTTGACCGAAATCCAAGACAAATCTCATGCTTCAAAAGCTAATACCAAGAATATAATCGTGGGATCTGAGAAGCAAGGCGATAGATCTTTATTCAAATTTGCAAAGGGTAAGAGTGGTGATGTAGGTTTCAGATATGGTGCTAGTAGAAGGGACAGAAAGAAGGACAGAGCTATCGGGTTTGATAGAGTTGGTAATATGATTAATATGGTATAGATCTTGTATATATGAATGCCACGAGTTGTAAATGTAATTCAAGGCCATTTCTCTAATTAGTCTCTCTTCTAATTTTCAGGTCCTCTCATTTGACATTCTCCATTTGATTCTCGCTCGCCCAAGAATAAAGAACGCGGTTGAAAATTAATTCAGCAATTAACAACACATCGAAATCATGAAATTACAATCAATAATTTCCTTATTAACTGTATTCCAAGTGTCAGCGGCCGCTTTAACCTTCATTTTAGGAGCACAGGAAACAGTGTGTTTCGGGGTATTAACCGAACAACCAAGAACCCCAATCAATTATTACTTCGCCGTTCAAAGTGGTGGTTCTTTTGATGTCGATTATTTGATTAAAGACCCAAAAGGTAACATAGTTAATTCCGAAAATAAACAAAGACAAGGAGATTTTGTGATCAATGCCGACATTGCTGGAGAATATGAATTATGTTTCTCAAATGGCATGTCCACATATGCTGAAAAAGTAATTGACTTTGAGATCAATGTTGATAATGACAAGAATGATTTTAAGGCCAATATGCCCGATCAACCAAACGCTAAACCGATGGCTCATATCGAAAGCATGGGCAAAACTGCCGACAAAATTGATAGTCAATTAGATGATTTATTGAGAACTATTCAATATTATAAAACTAGAAATAACAGAAATCAAGCAACTGTTAAGTCTACTGAATCAAGAATTTATTATTTCTCCATTTTTGAAGTTTTGTTAATGGTTGGTATGGCTGGCTTGCAAATTACCGTAGTCCAATTATTCTTCAAGGGCTCCAGAAAGCAATTAGTTTAATATAGCTAAATGTATATACTAAAAGAGAGAGTAAAAGAAAGAAAATTACGTGTAATGCATTAATGTACATAGGTTATCTACAATTATTGACCAATTGGACATTGTCTTAAATATTCAGCTTTGTTTTTCAAGATTCTGACCGATTTAAGGAAAATTTCTTCCGGAAGCATGGCTCCGGTACTTTCAACATTGAATATAAAGTGATCTCTTCTTCTACCTAATTTGACCTTACCATCAAATTCTTCATGTCTTAAAACTTCTCTCGAAACGGTATCTTTTCTAGCATCTTTAACGTAAGCTTCACCTCTCGAATTGATATCTATAACACCAGGAGGGAAACATTTTTGGAATTTTTTAGCTTGATCGCCCACAATTGGCTCTTTTATATCAATTACTGGCATCAATCTATAACTGGCAGTAGAGACTGGAGAAAATTTAGCATGATCACTACCAACTCCCAAAATACAATGAGCTCTTAAAGAAATTTCTTGACCAGGTCTGAGTTTTGCAATCAAAATGTTTGGATCGGAAGCGACTACTGGGCTTCCTTTGAATGTGTCGACCTGTCTACCTTGTGGTTCAAATTTGAGATCTTTAGCATAGACGTGTGAATTTCTATACAATTCTTTTGGATTGGTCGAACCTTTTGGGGCGTTGGGATTATCAGTACAAGTAACATCTAAGGTCAAAACAACGGTGTTTTCATCGGTGAATTTTGGAGCACTACCGTCTTCTGGTGTATCGACCCACGCTAATAAATCCGGGTCAACTTTTAATGGAATAAGACCAATTCTATGAGCTAAAACTTCATCTTGGATGACAGATGTATTATTGAAAACAAAAATTTGCTCAGCAGCTACTGATGGAACATCACTAATCATAATACGACGGAATGCATTTGAAATAGAAGTATCTATATTGATTAAATCGAAATTAGCTTCTCGAGGGTCTTTTTTAGTTACTTGAATCTCAAGGTTATCTTTGAATTTTTCGACATCCCATGAAAATTCTTCATTCCCATTATATCCCGGGAAATCAGTGGATGTGGTATTGGTCACCCGATTATATTCTATTCCGACAATGTTATTTGACATGGTAAATAGGTTGAGTATCTTGCGATGAGATAATAGATAAAAAATTTCAATCGAAATTTTAGACTGCAGATAGGTACTTCTCATCGAACTGCTTGACTTACAAACTCTGAACACACATTGAACATATTCCACACATCTATTACCTCTACTACATACAAACTCTGTTCAAGTATTAGCTATGTATTCTACATGAAAGAACCAGGAACAGAGTATTCAAGGGGATGTCGAGTCATCCCCGGCATTCCTTGATTCCGACTGAGGATTATCAGATCATCGTAACTTAGTATAGTCTTTACATTCAGTACAAGGTTCAATGTAAGTAACATCACATTTCCATTGTACCCATCTAATCCCGTATCCGATAAGGCTTCCAAGTCGGCATCGTTGGTTTCGTGGGGGGCATCGTTGGTTTCGTGGGGGCCATTGTCTTCATTTGACTTGACACTCAACACTTCTGAATCGTCTATAAAACACATAAGATTGTGGTACATAATTTGTAGCACCAAAAGCATAGAATCTAATGCCAAAAGCTCTATTCTCCCATAGGGTAATCTCTCACCTATAAATTGCACAGTCAGACTGCCATATAAGTACGCCAAAGGTCTGGTATTTTCAGAGTAGCTCCCGAAAACTAGATGGATCACCATATATAGGCCATTGGTACCTAAAATACACAACAAAAGAAACTTACATAGTCCCCTTTTTGATTCATCGGTGTACAAATGCAGTGATGGGAATGGATTCGATACTGTATAATGGAAAAAGCCTCGAAGGATCAAACTTGAAGTGTATAAATCCCGAAGATATAAAAGCAAAATCACGACGGCCCCTAAGACCATGAAGGAATGTCGAAGGTCTCGTAAGAAGTATTTCTTACGCTTATATAGTACTGATACGTTATTGCGTATGGTCTCTTGTCGTGTGGGGTAGAGAGCCTGTTTGTAGTGGAGAATTTGGGAATCAATGTCCATTTTAAACAGGTCTATGTTCTATTAATGTACCTCTAGTGATGTGATAGTATTCAATATTAATAGGGTAAACGGGATATATTGAATTGAATAAGACTGGGTTTATATGGGTCGAGTTACTATAGTGCGATGGTTGCATCAACACTTGAGGTGCAATGCTGAGGGTTTTTGAGTATATATATATATTATTCTATTAATGTACAACTATCGGACAGTTAATTTACTTACAAGGTCTCCACCTAAAAGTTTAATTTGATCCAATATACTTTCCTTATTTATAAGAACTTCTTCTTTATCTTTACTATCTTCAATTGGTTTAACATGAATACCGAAATTGACTCTAAATTTCTTTTTGCTCAATGTGGTAGGCACGAAAAGACCTGCCACTACATTATGTCCGTCTTCTGATAAAAACCTGAACTTTTGAGCCAGGAATATGACAACATGTCCGAATCTGCGATTCAAATCATTAACAAAAGCTTGGGTCAAATCATATTTAGAACTAATATCATCAGGGAAGGTAGTCTCATTGTTGATAAGGTTCTTAAAACTATTTGACGGTAAAACTCCGGCAGATGTTGAAAGTTTATGAGTCTTCAAATCAATAACAAAATCATAGTCTTTTAACACTGGCACGAATAAAAGATTGATATTGTTTTCATTGATTCCGATATTTTTGACCATTTCCGTCGCAGCTCTAGCCAAGGCAGTCAATCTACTAGCGATTGGAAGAGTCAATTCATTTGACCACAAAATACCTGATGGATCTTCTTTTGACCCGATGAAAAATTGGGTCTTGATACCTGATGGATCATTGTTTCTAATCTTTTTGAAATTATCTTCAATCATTTGATATGATTGTATACTTAATTTATCAGATAATTCTTTATCAAGTTCCGAATCAAGCTCGTTAAAGTTTCCCCCATTATCTTGATTTTTAATCAAATCCAAAATTAATGAAGAGTCTTTCCAATTCCAATTTGCCAAGAACTCAAGGATTTTCAAAAATCCATTTTCAATGGAATGTGGCACAGAATAAGGCGAGGGATCGACGAATGGTTTCAAAGCAATCAACTCAATCAATTCTTCTGTAAAATGATTGGAAAGTAAATGAGAATCAAGCCACTTTTTGAATAATCTAACAGTTGGGGAATAAAACGGATAATGATGAGTTAATGATGTAATGGTTCTTGTGTGTTTAACAACACCAATATATTTCTGATTGAATTTCAAATAGATGTCTTGAGCTCTCGCCTTTTGTTTATCAGCATTATTGACAGCTCTCAAATATAAAATTTCATCTCTTTCAGTTAAAACTCTAATTTTGAATCCAAACCCCTCAGGTGATAAAATGTTTAACAATGTTATATTATGGTTGAAAGGAATCGAATCATCTTGAGTCATGAATGCTTTATAAGCTGTTTCTTTATTTAATTCATCTAATATCTTAAGCAAAAACGCCGATTTAGTTCTTTCTAGTGCAGAAAGCTCATCAGGCCATCTAGCAGAAGATTCAAACTGTAATACAAGCTCATTCCAAAAATCAGGGTTACTTACCGCAAAAGGAACTGGCTGTAACACTGATGTATTACGTAAACTTGAAGACGCTGGAAAGATTGATTTGACGTTGAGAGGTAAATTCAATCGGGAAATAACTTTTGATAACGATTCAAATGACGTCCTTAAATTCATGAAACTGCTAGTCGAAGTTATAGGTTGATTGGCACCAGATGGGAGAAGTGGAATTGGTAAAAGTTTGTTGAATTCTGGTAACTCAGTCGATAAATTATTAGTCGATATATCTTTGTAGAAATGATGGTCCAAAGCATACTTAATTATTGATAAACTCACCGGTTGAGAGCCATTTATCAGCCAAACAACACAATTCTGAATGGTACCATTTTTAAATCTTCTCAACGAAGCTTTAGAACCCCAAAAATTTCTAAATTTACCAACTTCTTCTTCATCGTCATTGTCAGGACCCTTTGTTACCAACTTTTCACATTCATTAGGATTAAAGATGAACCCAATTATAACATTGTTTGATTGTGAGTTGATTTTTCTTTTATTTACACCGAATGTATTTTGGAATTTATCAAGTTTGACATAGATTTGACTAACTCTGTCACCTAATGCACGTTTTAAAATTACATAAAGTTTATTCATGATGAATTCTTCAAAGGTCAAAAAAGTAATCTTTTCTAAAGGACCAAACTGATCGACTAAACCATCTGGTATAACGAGATTTATTATCATGTCATATTTAAGATGATCATTTTGAGAATTTTGTAACAAAATTGGATCAAATCTGTCCTTGACGACATCATTAAGTAATTCCAAAGTTTCAGTTGCATGGAATCTTAATAAATTATAAGAATAACTTGTCATCTTCCATAAAGTATTTAATTTTAAGTTTTTATCAAAAATTGTTGGTACATTGAAACCTTCATTATCATTGAATTTAGAAGGCAAGTTTTCACCAATAGCACTTGAAAACGAAAGATATCCAGACGAAAGATCCATGGTTGATAAATATTTTATGGTACCTTTGAATAATTGATAGCTAGAGAAACCATGTAACAAAATTTTATTACCGTTGATTCCTCCACCATGGAGGAGAGCACTCATTAAAATAGCGAACTCAAAATGGCCAAAACCTCCTCTTGTAAACAGACTACCAAAACCCCGCTGATTAAGCCAAATTCTACCTAACATGCATGCGTCTTTAAAACTCTCGGCTGACTTTTTGGAAGTGTACAAATATTTCAAATAATAATCATATCCACACAGAGATAAAATCGATGCATTATACAAAGGGGTTGGTGGTAGTTCAGCAGTATCAGATTGAATACGAATACAATTTTTATTCGGTAAAAGCTTTTTAGACTCGAAAACTCCGAATGGGAACCCAACGATTAAATTAATTGTGAATTTGGTCTTATGGAAACTTAAATCAGCTGGATTATCAGTCTTGATACTTTCTAGTTTCAAACAAGGACATAATATGTCATCATTCAAATAATGATAAGAGATTTTAACCGGCAAGTTGTTCTTTTTGGTTGAAGAAATCAAATTTTCTGCCAAGTATGCCAAATAAAAAGCTCTTTTATAAAGAGCTCTATAATTTAAATAATCTTTTGCCAGAAACATCAGTTTCGGCATAGTTAAAGACATATCAATAGCCATTTTATCGGAGTGACTGGTAGCAGAAATAGCGGTCTTTAAACCGAAAGATCCAACCAACGACACATTTTCAGGAGGTAAATAAGCGAATTTGTAATTAACTTTTGTAGGTTTTGGATCAGGGAATGGAATAACGACTTTCTTACCGTTTAAATGAGATTCAAGATCTTCAAGATTTAAACCTTCAACGCTCGGGATTTTTCCTATCAACTCATGTATTCTATGAAGTGATTTTTCAAGTTTGTCAATATGGGTATCCTTTAATTTAACTTCTTTGATGAGTTCATCAATTTGGAGTTTGAAGATATTGGATTTAAAAAGCTCAGCAGCTTCACGAGCAGCTTGGATTTCTTGTGCTGTGAGTTGTTTCCGTTGTTTCTTGGTAGGCTTATGATTCTGCGCCGGCTTTGATTGGCCGTTCTCTTGGATATCACCATCAATATCTTCCGATTCAGAACCTTCGCTACTATTAGTATCTACAACACCACCAGAGGCAGAGCTGGGATCTGTACTTGAAGGGCCAGTGGCTTCTGAAACAAGGGCTTTGTGGGAGCCAGTGTCTAACTGAGCCTCACTAGAGCTTCTCTTTCCCATGGTGATTAATAAAGAGATGAGCTCGTTGTCTTGGTGGGATTTTGCTCGATGAGTAAAAAAAGCTTCCCCGGCAGTCGCACGACCCGCGATTTACGTTTTTTTTTCACTGAAGTTTTTACTCGCTTTGAAGTGTTTTACATTTCGAGTTATCTGCAGTACTTTTCACATTGGAGCAGTTCGAGAAACGAGAAGAACGAGAAGAACGATATTTAATTATAATGAAATATTATTCTGATTTGATAGGAATTCCCCAAACTGATGGTAGTCGCTGGAGACTCAGAACAGATGATATAGGAGGAGAATCGTGGGAATATATTCCTGAAGAAGATAAAGAATCAGACCCTCAGAGTACATTCGCTCAGTATTTGCTTGAACAAGATTCTTTTCCAGCACCAGAATCTGAAAAAATCACTAAACCATTACAAGCTGCTTCGAAAGCTGGAGAATTCTTGGCACTTCTTCAAGATGACTGTGGTCTGTTGCCGTGTCAATATAAAGGGCCTATGTTCATGACAATTGGTTATGTTGTAGCCTGTTATTTCTCAGGTACTGTGATACCTGAACCATTCAGAGTTGAAATGATCAGGTATTTGGTCAATAGTCTGCATCCTGTTGATGGAGGATGGGGTTTACATTCAGTTGACAAATCTACATGCTTTGGGACTTCCATGAATTATGTACTGTTGAGATTACTTGGATTGAAAGCTGATCACCCAGTATGTGTAAAGGCTCGTCAAACTTTGCATAGACTTGGGGGAGCTTTGGGAAATCCTCATTGGGGAAAAGTGTGGCTTTCGGTTCTTAATCTCTATGATTATGAAGGGGTAAACCCTGCCCCCCCTGAATTATGGATGTTACCTTACGCCTTTCCTGCTCATCCTGGTAGATGGTGGGTTCATGTAAGAGCTATTTATGCCCCTTTTGGATATATTATTATGAACAAGGTAAAAATGGACTTGAATCCTTTATTGGCTGAACTTAGAAATGAAATTTATACCCCAAAACAACTTCCTTACGAAAGCATCGACTTTAGTAAACATAGAGATAACGTTTGTGGAGTTGATTTGTATTACCCTCATTCTTCTGTGTTGAATATTGCTAACAAAGTGTTGGTTATGTGGGAAAAGTGGAGACCTCAATGGGTTAGAAAGTATGCAAGTAAGCATGTTTATGATTTGATTTTAAAGGAGTATGAAAATACCAAACATTTAACGATTGCTCCCGTTAGTTTCGCCCTTGATATGGTGGTAACTTGTGTAGTTGAAGGTAAGGATTCTGAAAACTTCAAAAAGCTCAATTCCAGAAAAAATGAAGTATTATTTCATGGTGCTCAAGGTATGACCGTTATGGGCACAAATGGAACTCAAACTTGGGATGCAGCATTTATGGTTCAATATTGTTTCACAGCTGGTTTGTGTGATATTCCAAAACATAGAGATATGATCATCAAAGCGTATAGATATTTGATCAAAAATCAATTTACTGATGATACCGTTGAAGGTAGTTACCGGGATAAAAGGAACGGAGCCTGGGGGTTCAGTACCAAAGATCAAGGTTATACTGTCAGTGATTGTACAGCAGAGGCTATCAAAGCAATCATAATGGTTAAAAATCATCCAGGGTTCAGCCATGTCAAAGACGAAATATCTGATCAAAGACTTTACGATGCCGTAAATGTATTACTATCTCTACAAAACAGAGGAAACTTTGAATTTGGATCATTTGCAACCTATGAAAAAATTAGAGGTTCAGTGCTTGTCGAGAAGCTTAACCCTGCTGAAGTTTTTAATAACATCATGGTGGAGTATCCTTATGTCGAATGTACTGATTCATCGGTTTTAGGATTAACATATTTCACGAAGTACTATCCTGATCATAAACAAACCCAGATAAAATTCGCCATTGAAGACGCCATTGAATATATTAGAAAATCCCAAAATGAAGATGGTTCATGGTATGGGGCTTGGGGAATTTGTTACACATACGCTGGAATGTTTGCACTTGAAGCGTTCAATTCAATCGGCAGAACATACGATAATGATCCAGTAGTTAAGAAAGGATGTGAATTTTTAATCGCCAAACAGAGAGATGATGGAGGATGGTCCGAGTCAATGAAATCATGTGAAACACACTCTTATGTTAATAACAATAAATCATTAGTGGTACAAACTGCTTGGAGTGTCATTGGATTAATTCTCGCTGATTACCCCGATAAAGAACCAATAAAAAGAGGGATTAAATTAATCATGAATAGGCAATTACCAACGGGAGAATGGAGACCCGAGGACATTGAAGGTGTTTTCAATCATAGTTGTGCAATTGAATACCCATCATATAAGTTTTTATTCACAATTAAGGCATTGGGTTTATATGCTAAGAGGTTTGGTAACGAAGATATATAACCAGAGCCAGCTACATAAATCAACTCTGAGTTTTTCCCGTAGTAATCATGTCTAGGTCTGTAGTATATGCATCATGTCAAAAATATATATTGTCTTAATATGGGCTCTGTGTCATGGTTGCAAATAACCATCTTGTCCCCCCACCGAAAGTGCGACTAGCCAAATTATCAGGAAGTAACTATTTATCATTTCTATACTGTACTGCTAATAATACCAAGACTAATATTTACCCAATGTCAGACCCCCGTTCCACTATTGCCGAAGCAGAGAAATTATTGAAACCTCAACTGGGATTGATGCTGTTTTTTTCCGGATCTTCTCAGTCCTATAGATTAGAAGAAGCAACTGATTTATATATTCAAGCGGGTAATCAATATAGATTACTTAAAGATTATGACCAAGCAGGTAAACAGTTCGTCAAAGCAGCCAATGTTCAGAAGCAATTAAAAAATCATAACGATGTTGCTAACCACTTGGTTGAAGCTTACAAGTGTTTTAAAGGGGTTTCACCTGATGAAGCGATTGACTCTTTAAGTCAAGCCATTCATATTTTCTTAACTCAAAATGGTCAATTTAGAAGAGCGGCAAATTTCACAATGGACCTAGGAGAACTTTATGAATCTATTGATGATTTTAAGAATGCCACTAAAAGTTATGAACAAGCTGGAGATTATTTTGAAACTGATGGTGCTGAAGCTTTAGCTAATAAAGCATTTTTGAAATGTGCAGATTTGTCGAGTTTATCAGGAGATTACGAAAAATCAGTTCTGTTATATGATAAGATCATCAAAAAGCTGGTTGGTAACTCTTTGTCGAAATGGAGTTTGAAAGATTATTTTTTGAAGAGTATTTTGTGTATTTTATGTATGGATGATGTTATTGAAGCTGAAAAGAGATTGGACTCTTATACTTCCGAAGATCCTTCTTTCCCATCCACAAGAGAATTCAAATTAATCGAAAACGTATTGGAAGCTATCAAAGAGGGTGACAATCAAATGTTTTCTGATAAGGTTTACGAATACGATCAATTTAGTAAATTAGACAAATTAAAGACTCAATTATTATTGAAAATTAAGAATTCAGTAGTAGAGAAGGAAGATGATGATTTATTATAGTTTATAGGTTATAGTTTAAATTAGTTTTTTTATAGGAAATATATTTTATTAACATGTAAAAAGTCTATATAAAAGAATGTAAAATTAAGTGATAGTTATTGAATTTATGCTGATGTTTTCTTCTTACCGAAGAGACTTTTGATCTTGCTGAAAATAACGTCGTCATCATAGTTGTTGACGACAATTTGTCCTTCTTCACCTTTGATACCAATGTCTTTAGAGTGATCTAATTCTAAGGATTGAACAGACTCAAGTCTGTGATCTCTCAAGAACATAACGTCGATCAATAAAACGAAAACTAAACATAAAGCAATCAAACACAAGATTCTTTGAGAAGAAGCCATAGCTTTAGTCATAGCAACTCTTTCTGGAGATCCCCAAGTATAGTTCAACCTAAATTTTGTAGGATCACCGTAAGCAAGTGCTGGAGTAACTTTAGTGATACCAGCTTTGGTAAATTCTTTGGTAAGGTTCTTGAAAAAGGTGTTGGCCCAGATAGCACCAGAAATTGCAGATCCGATAGCAGATCCAATGTTATAGGAAGCCAAATAAACAGAAATAACAACAGCCATGTATTCATGATTAGTACAGGTAGCAATAGAAACTTGAGTGGTGTAAGTGAAGAAACCAGCACCGAAACCCATCAAACATAAACCACCGATGATACCATGTTGATCAGCTGATGGGTCTTCGACGTTACCTCTCTTAACATAGAGGATAGCAAAAGAAGCAACCCAACATAAAACACCAAAGATAATAAAACCTTTAGATCTTCTAACTCTAGTGATAACCAAACCCAACAAAGGACCAACGATAACGGAAACAAATGAATATAATGAAGTAATTCTAAAAGATGCTTTAGCTGAAGTATTCAAAGCAACGTATAAGACAGTATAAAGATATTCATTTGGAACAGTCCAAAGCAAGTTAATGAAAACGGCAACGATAAGAGCAGACCAGACACCTCTGTCAGTGAATAAAGAGGTAGGTAAGAGAGGGAATTTAGCAAATTTCCTTTCCCAAACAACCAATACAGGAATCAAAAGGAATCCAATGATCAATGGAGCAATAATTGCACCTCTTTCCCAAGATTCTCTGTAAGCATCACCACCCTTCAATCTAGCAACAGTAGCACCACCGGTAACAGTGAAAGGAACCAAGACGAAACCAAAGATACAGATAATTAAAAGAATGGCAATGGTATCAACCTCCCAGAAAACATCAATAATGATATTATCTTTGAAAGATCTCCATTTTTTGGTAGATCTTTCTTCTTCTTTCAAAACTTGCCATTCTGGGGTCTTGTGAGCTAAAAATCTCATGTGAGCGAGACAAACAAGCATAGGAACACAGCATAATGGGAAAATAAAAGCCCAGATACCGTAACCGTATTGCCATGTATGCTTTTTAAGTAAAGAAGTGAAAATTTCAGACGAGACCCAGGTATTAATAATAAATGGTAAAGCAGGAACAAAAGAAACGGCCAATCTCCAATTAAGGTTGGAGAAATCGGCCAAAATAATCTGTAACAAGACAACAACACCTTGGTAACCAATTTGGTAGATAACAGTACCAGCAGATAAATGATCGATATTTTTAGCAGTAAATTGGACAATGGTACCAACAACGTAAAAAATTAAAGCAACAATGAACAATTGTAATCTACCGAACCTATCAGACAATCTAGCGTAAGTTGGTTGGGCAGCAGCGGCAGCGACAGCTTGAACAACACCAACGGTAGATTTCAAGGCATGCTTACCAAAACTTGCAGTAGCGTAAGTCTCAAAAGTACTCTTGACACTAGATTCAACAGCGTAAGCATAACTGGTGAGGAAAATACAGAAGAATAAAATAACTCTTAAATAGTAACTTTGGTATTGATCAGTCAAAACTTCAGCTTTTCTGATACCTAAAGACTTGGTAGTGGAATGTGCTAAAGTTCCAGAGATGGGAATATTATCAGGGTGAGTAATTGGAGGATAATGTACTTCTGATCCTTGGACGGCTTCAGAGCTTTTAGAACTGTTGTCAGCTTCTAAATCTTTACCACTAAAGGTATGTTTCTTTTCAGATTCCCCGATACTTTCAGACATTGTCAAATGACTTTTGATGAAAAAGATAAAGAAAAACCGAAAGGGGAAGGAAATGCGTACAAATTTATAATCAGAAAAAAAATTGAGGTCTTTTTCTTTTTTTTGGAAGGCATTTTACTTGTTAGTTTCTTTTTACGGTCGCCAGAAAAGCGTAAAATTATATTATTTAAAGTACGGGAATTTGACTGAAAACACTCTATCATTGGTTGATATTTCATGGGGCGGACAAATGGCAGATGAATATTTTCTCTCGCTCCCTGTCTCTTTTCTTAAATGGGGAATTTCAGACAATAATCTGCCAGTTTAAACTTCTATACATTGAGGTATTTTAATTGTATCATCTTTCTTTTGCGGTCGTTTGTCAAATCTCATCTTTTGATCGACTAGATAATTTTTCTGACACTCGCGATGGTCTAGATAAAAGGTTTGATCAAATTTCTTTTTGGCTGTTATGTGCATCATAAGAGCGACACAATTGAGATCTTCCTTTCAGAATTGATTATCATTGGCTTAGAGTAAATTTCCTGTACTTTGTTAATTTTTCAAATGTTAGTAGTAAGTCGGTATTGAGCGAATTCCAGCTGTTAACGTATGTAGTACTAATTTCGTCTCATTGTTTTAATTACTCTCCTGATCACCTGTTTCAACTTCCGCCTTAGTCGAT
Source organism: Yamadazyma germanica (assembly GCA_030574815.1). Classification (NCBI taxonomy): domain Eukaryota; kingdom Fungi; phylum Ascomycota; class Pichiomycetes; order Serinales; family Debaryomycetaceae; genus Yamadazyma; species Yamadazyma germanica. The sequence goes on along the minus strand of JAJMFS010000040.1, from coordinate 38,435 downwards.
AATCATGAAGTCATTCGATATCAATTCTACTCGTTAAGCCGATGAGCCAACGGTTGAACATATCCAATGATTCGCCGTTGTTTGGGGGCTTTGCCAAGAATTTGCAAAATCGCAAAATACCTGCAGTTAGCACTGTTCTTGAAAGGCGTTACGAAGGGTTCTGATACTCGTGTTTGAATATTGGCATTTAAAACAATGAATTGAAACGGTCCACTTGCTTAAGTTGTTCAATAAAGATTTATAGAGGTGACTAGAGATAATTTCTGCTCTTGCAAAAGCATATTTATGTTTACCATACCAGACTTAAATAAATCGTATCAGCCACTAATTTGGGATTTTGATCATCGCCTTCAAAAAAGTTTTATTCCTTTTTTTTTTTTTTCAGAAAAAAAAATTTTATAAAAATGAAAACGCATCTCGCACCATTTTGGTATGATTTAAGAGGAGCATCTGCATAAATTACTTAATTCGTTTATTGTAGTCTATTAATATTTTTTAATGTTGTTTACTGTCCATTCCCTGCAGGAAAAATTTTCGAGACATTAAACGGGTTTTCCCCCGATGAATTCACTCCATCTCTTAACTTCATCTGGAATGGTTATGGTACTAGGTAATTGATCGAAATCTGGTTTTTCTGCAATCTTGGCTTTCAAACAATCAGCAAATAATTGGGTAGTATTTGGTTCATTGAAAAGTGGAATACCGAAATCAATTGCATTTCTTCTCATAACGTAATCTTTATCTAATAAATCCTCTGCTCTAGCTCTAGCTAAATTGAATACAGCACCGATTTGATGTTTTTGGAAAATCTCTCTTAATGCTCTTTTATCAGTCTTGGGGAATTCAATCACTTCTGCTGGTTGTTCGGTGTATTTAGTTAAATATTCAGTGGTGGCTTCATCAGCAGTGAAAAAGTGATATCCTAACCCACTGACAGTTTTGGCGACATTACCTAATTTATCATTAGTTAAATCACCTCCGAATAAAATTCCTTGTCCAGGAGTTGGTAATTTGAAATTCATAGTTGATTGCATTGAGGTCCAGTAAGCTTCCTGTAAATCTTTACCAAAACATGCAATTTCTCCGGTAGATGACATTTCAACACCTAAGAATGGATCAGCTCCAGCCAATCTGGTAAATGAAAATTGTGGCACTTTAGTAGCAACTCTATCGTACTTTTGATTCATAAGATCAACAGCAACTGGAACATCTTTTTTGATCAAAGCTTTAACGGCAACGTCAATAAAGTTAATTCCCAAAACTTTGGAAACAAATGGGAAAGATCTTGAAGCTCTAATATTACATTCAATAACCTTTAATTCACAATCAGTATCATTCAATTGTCCATCTTTATCATTTTTGATGATTTGCATATTGAATGGACCTGTGATTTTCCAAGCAGAGGCAACCTTATCGGCAATTTCCTTTAATCTGGATAAAATTTCTGGCGATAAATCTTGTGGTGGAAGAACTAAAGTAGCATCACCAGAATGGACACCTGCGTTTTCAACATGCTCAGATACAGCATGAACCAATACTTGACCTTCATTAGCAACACCATCAATATCAATCTCTTGAGCTCCTTGGATAAATTTAGAAATAACAACTGGGTGATCTTGAGAAACCTTTGATGCATTGGACAATTTAGCTTCTAATTCGCTTTGATTGTTAATAACTGACATTGCGGCTCCACTCAAAACATATGATGGACGAACCAAAACAGGATAACCGACTTCATTGGCAAAATCTTCAGCTTCACCGATAGAAGTCAACTCCTTCCATTGCGGTTGATCAACTCCAATAGAATCTAAGATTTGAGAGAATTTATGACGATCTTCAGCCTTGTCTATATCTTCTGGATCAGTACCTAAGACATTACAACCATTGTTTTGTAAAGCTAAGGCGATGTTTTGCGGTAATTGGCCCCCAACTGAGACGACAACACCGCTGGCAGTTTCCAATTCGTAAATATCTAAAACCCTTTCTAACGATAATTCTTCAAAATATAATCTATCAACTTCATCGAAATCAGTAGAAACAGTTTCTGGATTATAATTTATCATAATAGTTTTTTGACCAGCTTCTCTTAAAGCTCTGGCAGTAGAAACTGCACACCAATCAAATTCAACAGATGATCCAATACGGTAAACACCAGATCCTAAAACCATCGTACCGTTATCGTTGAAATCTAAGTCAGAAGAAGTGGCGTTATAGGTTGTGTATAAATAATTGGTATTAGCAGGGAATTCAGCAGCCAAAGTATCAATCTTTTTAACAAATGGAATGATACCAAACAGTTTTCTGACTTGTCTAACTTCCAATTCTTTAGCACCAACACACATACCGATCTGTTTATCAGAAAATCCCAATTTTTTGGCCCTTTGCATCAAATCACTATTGATCGCAGATAATTCACCAACAGCCTCTAATTCTCTATACATATTCACAATGTTCATTAACTTGTACAAGAACCATTTATCAATTTTGGATAATTCATGGACTCTGTCAACAGTATAATTTTCATGTAAAAGAGCTTGGCCAACAGCTAACCATCTTCTATCGGTTGGATTAGCCAAAGCGTCATCTAAATCATCAAACTTATCACCTTGGAATCCAACAAAAGATGGATCGACTTGTCTAATAGCTTTTTGGAAAGATTCTTCGAAATTTCTACCAATAGCCATTACTTCACCAACTGATTTCATGGCAGAACCAATATCTCTTTTAACGTGTTGAAATTTCGATAAATCCCATCTTGGAATCTTAGTGACCATATAATCTAAAGAAGGTTCAAAATTAGCAGTGGTAGTTCTGGTGACAGGATTTGGTAACTCTGGTAAAGTATGACCTAAAGCAATCTTAGCGGCGGTATATGCTAAAGGATAACCAGTAGCCTTTGAAGCCAAAGCTGATGATCTTGATAAACGGGCATTGACTTCGATAACACGATAATCTAATCCATCAGGTTGTAAAGCATATTGAACATTACATTCACCAACAACACCTAAGTGTCTAATAATTTTAATAGCAGCACTTCTTAACATATGGTATTCTTGATCAGACAATGTTTGAGATGGTGCAACAACAATAGAATCACCAGTATGAATACCTAAAGGATCGAAATTTTCCATATTACAGACAGTGATACAATTACCAACTCTATCACGAACAACTTCATATTCAACTTCTTTCCAACCTTTCAAGGATTTTTCAACCAAAATTTGTGGTGCTAAGGATAAAGATTGAGAAGCTAAATTTCTTAATTCTTCTTTATCAGCAGCAAACCCTGAACCTAATCCACCCAAAGCATAAGCGGATCTAACAATAATTGGATAACCTACTTCGTCAGCTGCATTTAAAGCATCGTCGACGGTTTCAACGGCTATAGATTCAGCAATTGGAATATCAATTTCATTTAAAGCTTGAGCGAATAAATCTCTATCTTCAGAAGTTTCCAAAGTTTTGATAGGAGTTCCCAATACTTTCACATTATAACGATCGAAAACACCCATTTTGTCTAACTTGACCCCGACGTTCAACCCAGTTTGACCACCAAAAGTCAACAAGATTCCATCTGGTTTTTCTCTTTCAATGATGTAAGTGATATATTCGGGTGTCACAGGTAAATAGTAAATTTCATCAGCAAGTGCATGAGATGTTTGATTGGTAGCAATATTAGGATTAATCAAAATACTCTGCTTATTGGCTTCTTTCAAAGCTTTAATAGCTTGAGATCCAGAATAATCAAATTCCCCAGCTTGTCCGATAGATAATCCACCAGATCCTATAACCAAGACTTTGGAAACGTCAACTAATTGATGGGCTTTTTCCCCTTGGAAGTCTTTCAAAAGTTGAGCACCTGGATATGCTAAAGCTTGATTATACTTAGCAGAACAACTAAAGGATCTAAAAGTCTTGGGAGCAAAAACATTCTTATTGAATGGGAGTATGGATTGTTTTATTCCATGTTTATAAACATTGGCCAACACAGGTTTGAGTGCCGACATAATTGACCGATAGTTTTTTTTTCCTGGAGAATAAAAAGTGGAAAATTTTCTGCTTATATTCGATGGCCGAAACAGGCAATGAGTCAGAGCTAAGCGCGTTGTGAGATCAGTGGTTACCCGGTTGCGATATCGGAAGGTAATAATGGTTGGCAGAAAAGAGCAGAAAAGAGCTGATTTTTTGGGGGGACTCCTTTATCTGAGTGGCAAGGGAATGTATGGGCAGAATATTGGTCCCCATGGGCATACATCAGGATTCCCATGTATACGACTCAAGAAATAGAGGTTACTATGAAACTCAACGGCCAATGGAGATGAGCCATATGCCGCAAAGTTGACGTCAATTTGGTGAAAATCTAGTTAAAATTGGTCTTGACACATAATAATGCAAATTGCAAAACGGTATTGTGATGCTAATAAAGATATTTTATTGGCCCATATTTATTGGCCTATATTTCATTGGCCTATATTTCATTGGCCTTCCATGTTTGGAATATTCTTCCATGGGTGGAAAGCCATTTATGTTGAGGTGAGTCTTCTATGATTTTAGTGGCTTTAGTTTTCCAATGTGATTTCAATTTTGCAACTGCTGCAAATTTCGCTATTCTTAGTTTTTTACACTCAAGGTGAATGATTGTAAGTCTTAGTGTCAATTGACTAAAAGAAAAACGAACATTACAGGAATTGTAATCGATGAAATTACCACAACATTAACAATTGTCTTTCTATCATTATAGGTAAATTTTGTAATGAATGTCTGGTTGACAAAAGCGAGCCGGTAAAAAGTGGCTATAGAATCAACTATGAATACAAATTTTGGCGAAAAGACCAAAAATAAGTCGATTCTCTATATAAGAAATCTACAACATACATAATAGGTAATAGAAGCCACTCTAGCCGACCATGGAGTGCTACCCTAGTCGACGATGGTGCTACTCTAGCCGGCCACGGTACTTCCACCATGGCTACTGGCCTCTCGTACTGCGAAATTACTTCGCTATACCATGTACAAGCCGATGGATGTATTTTCAATGATGAAACCACCAAGTCAATCGGAAGATTCTCTAGCCCGACAATCGGATGTGACCGTCTCAAATAAGGTATCACCAGATTCAGAATATACAGGTTTCTTCATCGAAGTGGTGAGCACAGTCATCCTAGGATGTTTTATATTTTGGTGTTTAGTTCCATCGGTTGTATTCGAAGATTATCTACAATTTGATTATTTCCCTAATAAATATTGGTCCACTGCAGTTCCGGCTTATTCTTTGATGTTGATGTTGTACATTTATATTTTGTTGGCCCTTTATAATACCGAAGTTAAAACGCTTAAGTTATCAGATATTCGCAACTTGATAGATGAACATTCAGTGATGCCTGGAGTTGATTTGGATAACAAATTTATTAATGAAGAAATGGTCAAATATGTACATAAATCCCCTTCTGGGGTGTGGGATCTACCCATAACTCTAGTAAATGAAGTATTGTATAACGATAATCCTGATGACAATTACAATGGTGACGATGAACTCGATTAGGCTAAATAGATTAATATATTTACTATATAATAATACAATGCGATCAATGATTTGTTATGGTTAAACTCCATACATTTTGTATAGCAGATTTCTAGATTCTGGATCAAGGTGATTGAACACCTGGGTGTTAAGATTATCTTCGCCAAGTAAGGTACCATAACTCAGAAGAATATGAGAAAATAACTGTTTTAAATCTTGTGGAGGCTCTAAATAATTGGCTATGGTGGAAATGAATGTTGCAAGATTCTTCTTACCTTGTAAAGTTGATAACCTTCCAAATCCTTCGTCAGGATTTGTATTAATGATATTTAACATTCCTTTGAAACCAGTCTCTTTTTCTTCGTTATCAGTTAAGTAGATCATTTGAGCACACCATTGTATGATAAATTCGGGTAATCTTGGAGCAATAACTTCACCTCCTCCATTAAGGCCCATTCTACCTAGACAAATGGCTGCATTTTCTAATACAGTTTGTTGAGTATCCATTGAATTTAATACAGGAATCAAAAGATCAACTAAATTGGATATAAATGGCTGCATTTTTTCGTAGGGAAGCCTCATGCAAATTTCTCCCAAAGACCAAATTGCATTGTTGTAAACAGCATGAGAGCTGAAATTTCTGGAATTAATCTCATTACCAATACATACAATGACTTGATCGAGCCTAACCATAACAGTTTCATCCAAAACGAAGATAGCTAAATCCCCAAGTAATGCATATGCAGATTGTCTAACATCATCTGTAGTATCTTCAAAGCATTTAAGGAGAAGATCCATCAAGTTAGCATCATTTGTACGAATAAGCTCAGCCGAGTGTGCACCAAAACCTTGGATCAACCCATCAATTAAATCCAACGAAGTCACCATAAAATCTTTTTCTGGTAAGTCAAGACTTGGGTCTGTTTGACATTCCATATCAAGCTGAATGCAATTTGAAAGAATTTTGATAGCTCTTTCGTAAACCGGCATAGCATAAGGAGCAAATAATTCACATAAAGTAGCAGCAATAGATGCCATACATTCGAGTAATGGCCACAAGGCAGTATCATTATCATCTAGCAATTGCCATTTTTCAAGTAATGGAGGCAATAAAGCATCAATATATTCTTGTTTTGATACTAACCTTTCATGTCCCATGGCTTCAACAAATGTTTGAACACAGTCATATAACACAATCAAATTCTTCCGTTGATACACCCTGAAACATTCTGCAAAATGTTGTAAAAGTGGTACTAAATAATATTCTATTAACTCAGGACTGCTTTCTTCAATAAATGATGACAAAGCAGAACTGGCAGCTTCTTGTACTACCTTCTTTTGATCAAGGGCACATTTCAAGATTGAAGTGAATGTGGGATCAAAATAACTGGAGTACTGCCCACCTTCATGAGCTTCCTCAGCTACCCATGATGAAAATCTTGAAATGGTCCAACAAGTAATCTGTCTGACTCTAGGCTCATCGTCTTGTAATCTATCAACTAAATAAGGAACCAAAGTAGGTAATTTATCTCTTGATAATTCGATACAACTTTTACTGATGGCACCAAAAGCCAATATAGCAGCCTCTCTCACGGCCCATTCCGACGACACGATTCTTTCCTGTAAAATGGGTAAAGTAACTTCCAAGACTTGTTCTGGTAAATTGAGAGATATCACATCTAAGGTAGCAGCAGAGCATTTTCTTACACTCCATTGATCAAGTTCCGAATCATCTTCTTCATCGGAATCGTCATCATAATAATCGTCGTCATCATCATCATCATCATCACTATCACCGAAATTCTGATGCTTTTTAGACCTCCCTTGTTTAGTAATTGCAGCCTTATGAGCTTCTTTTGACTTGGCGGCTTGTGGCTTGATATCTTCGTCGTTATCGGCAACATTAGTATCATCCTTTTCGTCGACCAATCTCATGAAAAAGATTTCTTCTTCTGAATACACCATTTTTTCCAACAAGACCGGTAATATATCCGGTAATCGGGTCTTGAAAACCCCAGTAGCCGATTCCCCCTCTGGAGACGCAGATAAAGAAAGTAATAATTCACAAGCTTCAAGTGCCACTTCTTCATCCTCATCTTTCATTAAATGTAAACAATAAGTTATAACACCATCTATATGAGGTAATAATTTATCAGCTCTGGCATCTAAAATACAGGAAAATGCCTTACATACATTCTTTTTAACAGTTTGGTCGGTATCATGAGCTAATTGGAAAAGTTTTTGGAGATATAAATCTAAAACCACCAATACAGATTGCAGTTTCATGGGGACAAAATAGTTTACACATTCGATACAATAAGATCTTATTTTACTGGAAGGACTGTCCACAAGCTTCATGAAATGTTCCATCAAGAAATCCAATACATGTTGAATATCAGGTTTATAATGACTATCTTCACAAATTTTCGTCAATGCACTCATAGCGGCTTCTGCAGATTTACTTGAAGTTTCAAAATTACTGGCCAAATGTACAAGACTAGTTAATGCATGGGGCCATTGTTCAAGTCGGTAAAGGGAAAATAAACTGGTGATGACATTCCCAGTAATATTTCTAACCATATTATCTTCCGACACGAGCCCTTGAAATATATTTGTAAGGATATATTCTCTATCTTGGGGGGACTTCTCTTTTGTTTTCAATATGATGTTTTTCAAATTAATCCCACTTGCAGCTCTAACGTCAGATGGGGCCGACTCATCGATAACAAGAATGAACAATAAATAATTTTCGATTTCAGGTTGTTGTTTGGCTAAAGAAAGAGACTCATTGGCTAAGTTTCTTTCATTGTTATTGGACGATAGCGTGGCCCTGATTATTTGTTTAAGTTGATCTACAGCTTGGTGGTCTGGACTCCACGACATGCTAATTGAATCAATAAAAATTTGAGTGCGTAGGCGAGATGAGATAGAGATGGGAGATGAGGTTGCCTCGTACACGGGAAATATATAGATGCTTAAATTATTTATTACTCATTATATCTCTATCTACAACATTTCATCTATTTCGGCCAATTTCTCAGCCAATTCGTCGAATTTTCCTAATATGGGTACAAACATATCATGAACTGGTTTGCTTTTTCTACGTTCCATTAAAGTTTGTTTGGGAGAACTGAATAATTGTTGAGGGGTACCGGTCGATTGCGGTGTATTAATTTGTTGTGGTGTGAATGTCAGTAGAGGTGTACTGAAATTTTCCTTCGGTGAACTGGTTTGTCTTGGAGGACTCATTGGACTTGGTGATCTAAATTCTCTAAGACGTAATGGACTAGAATTAGACGTGATTATTCTAGGTGATACCACTTTTGATGAAGATGAATGTTGGGGCGATTCGACTTTTCCATTATCAATACTTCCGTTATTGTTGGAGTTTATACTATTAACACTGTGAATACTTGCAATTCCAACCACTGGTTGATCTGATGCTACTTGCTTTTTAGCCCCTTCATCAGCTGAATATTCATCCTCTCCATCAAATCTACTTAAAACATCTTCATAACCTTCATTTATACTTGCAAGGTCATTGAAATCATAATCATCTTTATCCTCTTCTTCCTCCTCTTCTTCTTCTTCCTCGTTTCCATACCCTCTACCGACTTCCAAGTCATAATTCTCATACATGTAATCATCTTCATCATCATCATACCCAAATTCATCAAGTTCATTTTGAATATCAGATGTAACCTGATTAAGTCTATTAAGGATCTCAGATCTTCTTAGACGTTCGGAATTGGGAGTTCTTTTGATTTCCTCTTTATCATCGAAATATTCATCGGTATAATCACTATAATCATAGCTCTTAACATGTGCCTCAACAGGCGTTCTATATTCCGTTGGAGAATCGGAAGCCCGTTCAGGTGTATCTCCGTTTGGTGTTTTAAAGTCTGGGGTGTCATTAATACCCTCTTCATTTTTCGAGTTTTCTTTAAGGAACTCTTTTGGTTGCATATTTGGTGTTTGATAAGCACTTTGAGGAGTTTCTGGGGAAAACTCAGGAGACGGTTTTCTTTTATTGATAATTAGTGGCGTTTCACTTGGAAAAACATCACTCAAAACTTCTGATCTTCTTTCGTTTTCTAAATCATCATTAGCGTGAATTTCTTTGTGAATTTCATCAATTTCTGGCATATTATAATGACTCGGGAAGTCTTCTTCCTCTCCATCACTTTCACTATCTTCATTCAATTCCAAAACTCCCAAATCCTCGAAGGTCACAGACTTATTTATTTGCAGTTTTGTACCATCTCTTAAAATACTTCCAGATCTCAGGATCGTTGTATCGGGTGTTTTTTGAAAATTAACTGGCAGACCCAAGACATTATCAGAAGAGCTCGGATTTGAACTACCAAGTAGATCTTTGGAAGACTTCTCCAATTCTTCATTTTTAAAGCAATTCAACCTAGCTAATCGTTCACCATAGGTTTCAAGACATTCGGCGGGTACGAAACCGATTTTACCATCTTCTTCGTCAGTTAATAAATATGCATCATCATCATCATCGGAGTGTTGATCTTGATCTGATAAATCGTTATCACTTTTATTGAGTAGCCTTTCTCTAGTAAGCCGTATTCTTTCATCTTTTGAAATCTTCCTTATAAGCCACCAATAATTATCTTGATCATTTATTAGATATACCGGTTCATCTCTTGAGAGTGAACAATGTGATGGGTCTGGACCGGAAAAGTCATATAATCCATATAATTTATCAGGATCTATTTCTTTTGGAGGTGATCTAGGTGGAGAAGGAGGAATATCATCATCCTCATCGAAATCTTCTAAATCTTCACGCAAATGGTCTTCGAAATCATCATCGACAATATCAACATCATCATCAAAGAATATACTTGCCTTTTTCTTTGGAATGTCAGGATCACTTAGCCGACGGCCTTGGAAATTTATCGAATTATTGTGCTTGTTTTCGTCAAAATTAGTTATAAAACTTTTCTGTTGTCGCTGCTGGAATAAATCATTTGGATCAAATTCATTGTCATTACGATTAATGTATTCCAAAACCGACAGTTGTATGTTTGCCCTTTCCCGAGAAGAAGGGGCATCTTTTTTTACTATTACAGACGCCTGAGATGTTTGGGAGTCTTGTGATACCTGAGATGCTTGTGACGCTTGAGAAATCGTTGAATGTCCAGAAGCGGCTGATTGTTGGGTTTGGCTGGAGTACGTTGATGATGAGTTAGAAGTCGTGGAAACCTGTCGTTTTGGTGGGGGGAATATGTCGGTGAAAGTCATGATATGGGGGGTAGGATAACTATCGTCACGAGTATTTTATGCGTGGTGATTATAGCTGTTGTCAGGGAATGTATCAATGAAAAAAAAAAGTTAAAAAATGCTAATTGGTAGAAACCGGGTGAAGAACCAATAGACTATAAGGCAGCTCAATTTTCTGAATAATAATGTGCCTTGTGATGTATATCTTATTTCTAGTTGAAACCCGTAATAAGAAAATTCAATAATTATGTGGTATTGAAGGGGTAATAGATGTTGTCTTCCCTAAATCGATTTTTCACTGCGCGTTTGTTTTAGAACAAAATGACACAAACTGAAACAGCCAGCGAAAAATACGATATTCAGCAGCAGATGCAGAGGACAGGATTAATAGTCGGAAATAGGGGAGAATTTACAGTACAATAGCCTTAGGTAAGAGGGGTATAATGGGACTGAGACAAAACGCTTTGTTCCCAAGACAATGTGGTCGTTGTCTAGATTACAATAAGGTTTGATAGATAAAGGACAATCTGTGAAGCGCGTATTAATATACGTGTTGGGCTTGGGAGTTTAACCATTTCAGATTTCTTCACAAGACCGAGACAAAAAATTCAACGTGAGACATACTTTTAATAATAACATAGAACCAATAAGATATATAGATTCTAATAAATAACAAATAAATAACATCAAGTCAGTTGTTTAAACAATTGACAATATGCAGCATTATGCAACTACTGTCTTGGAAGTAATCCTCTAGATTCTTCTTGAGACAGTCTTTGGAGTTCCATTGAAGGATTGGTATGGAGATCATCGTAGGCAGATGGATCTGGGACATCATCAAGTTTGTCGGTATCTTTGGCATATTGATATAACCTGACTCTTTTTTTGATTCTTTTAAGTTGGAATTTAACCGGAATAAGAGGTAAATAACCATGTCTCTCTTCGTATAATTTCCCTTCCAACCAAATAATGACAACTACCCAATAGGCAATATAAACACCAACACTACCATAAGTGGCACTATTAGTCCATCCGAAAATGGCATTAAACACCATCCACCAGCCATCAGTTAATCCATTACAACAATTAACATGCCAAACACTGGTAGCTATATCGTAGCTTCCTGGTCCACTACCAGTTTCGCTGACGTCTAATCCACCACATAATCTAACGAATTTTTCAAGTTCCAAGAACCATACCCCCCTACTTATTAAACCAGCACTAACGGTATATAAGAAACAAGTCAGAAGAATAAGGAAATATTGTAACGAAAGTTTGTTACCTCCTTTATATAAAACATACCCAATAATTGAACCAAGAGCGACACCACAAGCAATAGAAAGTGGGAGAGATGTGAGCGGATTAGACATCCCCATACCTCCAATGAACACAACCGCTTCAAGACCTTCACGAAGGGTAGTTACAAGAGGAAGAATGGCAAGGAAATATTTCTTTTTCAACCCCCTACGATGTGAATCTGATGCTGCCACATCTGCAGGACTGATATCATCCACAACTGCGTCATCTTCGTTATCTTCAATATCTGATCCAAGAGATTCAGAAATAGATCTAGCTTCTGGGGCGTATGCATCACCTAATTTCATCCACCATTTAACCTTCATAATCTTATTGATTCTCAATAATCCCAACCCCATAACGGTAATGATTATACTCGATAATAGTGAGAAAACTCCTTCCCAAAGACGTTCAGTATACGACCAATAATCTTTTCCAATATAATAAAATGCAGAAATGAACACAAGACCAATGAACATACATATAGTTAACCCCGAAATCGCCCCGACCCAAACTTGTAATTTTAAACCTCTTTTATCTGCTTGTGGAGCATTATTTTGGTCGATAAATGAGAGAAGAACCGAGATGATTATAGCCGTTTCTAACGTCTCTCTCAAGATAATGAAAAAAATCTGAATCGAAAAAAAAGATTCAAGCGCCAACATTGTGGGATTTTTCTTTTGAGGACTTTACCTTAAAGAGCGGTAAAAGTGGTATTCAAGTGTTGGAAAATGTACAACAAAATGGGAATATATTTCTGTTTTTAGATCACTTCTGTTGAGATCTACGCGAGAGAATGTGGTATGGACACGCCAAAGAGATGACTTGACCCGAGTCTCTGTAGAAGTGAAGCGATAGGATGGGAATCTGGCTTGGTTCATGGGTGTAGGAGGATTAGGGGTGAGATATCATATCATGTTCATATCTGGAATTGTTCATTACTCTCAGTCGAGTGTGTAGAGTATCACTCATCAGGTACTTTTGTCTGTATTCAGTGCACGCACGAGAATAGCTGCAAATTTCACTATCTTAGGAAAGAGTCAAGTAGCAAGGTGAGGTAGAGCAGAGAATTGTGAAGCAAAGCTTCCATATAATCGGATAAAGAGAAACTTGTTGGCGTTGAAGTCAAGGAATGTGATTCCATGTATTACCCAGAAAAGAGTTACAAGTGTTCGACACTCTTACATCAATTAGGCCAAGACAACTTTAAATCTATTAAAGGTATAGCTAGAATTGAATATTGATCATCTATTTAAGCAGCAGGAAATTCAACACTACCACTTAAGCAAGTGATGAAATCATCATCTTTAGTGTAGGCTCTAGCAGTGACAAAATATTTTCCTGGAGGAACTTCCAGAGGGATTTCAACCTGTTTTATAATAACATGTTGTCCCTTTTCAATAGGACATTCTAAATCAACTTTGGTAATTTCTTCGCAAATGTCAAAGGTTTGGTGTAACAATTTGATGAATCCATATCTAACATCAACTTCAACATAAGCGCCATCTTCGACTGCTTCTGATAAAAATCCTTTAGCAATGATGGTCAAATTTTCTCCTCTGGCTGGAGGATTTGGTTCCAAAATGACCGATTGCAAATTCAAAATCTGTGCCTGAGTAGCGTCACATTGAAATAACGGCGAATCTCCAGGAATTGGTCTTTCATCTTTACCAGGGACATTTGGTAAAGCTAATTCAATGACGTTAGAATCTCCATTATTGGCGTTCAAGAAAACGGAATTTTCGTCGGCTAATGCATTAAGTTCTTTCTGTAAAGACGGAACAAATGAAAGGGCGTTAGAAGTAGCCAAAATAGCAGCGAATGCAAATTTATATAAAGAAACCATTTTTGTGAAGCTCTAAAAATGGGTACTTGAAGATAAGAATGACGGCTATCCCTTTTCGCGAGCAAATTCCCCCAATTTGGTTATGCTGTTATGTACAGGAATAGCGTCTTTTTGCAGCAATTGGCGGAATTCCCCGAATAGCTAGCAAATTTAGGAGCAAGAGGAAACATCTATTGAATATATATGCTGACTTCGTTTCACTGGATGGTACTTCGTAAGGGGGTTGACTCTATGAAATTTAGTGATTTTCCTGAATGCCTTGTTTCCACTGTGCCAGATTTATCTTGCCGTGCCTGATATCAAAAGAGGAAATAATTTACAGATAATTCCTATATGGGCACTTCATCTTGTAGATCCATTAACATGTCCATTTAACCACCTTCATTCTCTCCTTCATCCTCTTGCTTTACCACTGATAATATTCTCCCCAGACTATATATGGCTTCTTTGGCTGCAAAAAGTCTATTCCTGTCTATACGAACGGTCACAAATACATATTCTACAATGAGTTCTAATACTAAATGTGCATATGGAAATAAATAAACATATAATTAATGTTAGATGCTAGAAGTGAATCACAATAAATCTAAGTGGCTCAAGACAACACAAGATTAGCGGTCATAGTGTCGAATCTCTCTCTAGTTAATTTGTTTTGGATTACTAAGAGTTCGGTATAAATTCTGAGACCATCCGGCGTCTTCAATAATTCTGCCAATTTCGATTGAGATAATTTCCAAACTACAGAGTCACTTACAGTAGTGTAACTGACTGTTCTCAAGTTGTTAACTTCAAAGACATCGCCAAATGCAGTCATAGGCAAGATACTTGAAGTAAGTTCAGTTTTATCACTTTCCAACAGAACGACTGATTTGATAAGACCAGATTCGACAACGAAAAATGCAGGCTTATTTGATGCTGTGTCATAGAAGGTGAAGTTTTCGGGGATTTGTTCTTTCACAAAATATTCGGTAATTTTTGACCAAAACTCAGCGTCTTTTTGTGAAAGTCCTTGAAATGTTAACATTAACAAAGGTAAAGGTTGTTTCTTGAATGACTGATCATTGGAGTTGAAGTACTTCGATTGTGATGTCTGGTGAGATTTAGCTGTACGTGTTGCTGCTTGATACACTTGGGTTGTTCTTGGAGTAGTCCCCATATTAAGCATACCGGAGCTAGTATCAAAAGCCCCCATTGGTGAAGGCTTGTTTGGGGCAGCTGCAACTATCAGTTTATGTCTCGTCATACCTAAACTATCATAAGTCGAGATATCAAGACCTTGTCCCATGCCTTTTTGTTTGATGACATTTTTATAAGTTGCCAAAAAAGAGCTCTCACACCATTCCAAAGCATAATTCAAAGTACTAAATAGTTGAATCGAAATTTGATTTGCAGTATCCCATAAACCAGCGTCTCTTAATGCTTTAACAGTTTCATCATTGTCTTCCACTGAAGATATGATTAATTGAGTTTCGAATTCATTAACTAAATTTAAGATTCTTCTAAACCCTTCACAAGCAGAGAAATCAATGGACACAATTCCTTTCATATCAATAATAAGAAATTTGACGGGGTCCTTTTTGAAATTGTCCACCTCAAATCTAGATCTAATGGCAGATTCTACACCTCCGATTGACCCAAAGAAAAGAGTTCCCTGGAGCTTGACAACACAAATCTGGTTACCAACATCTTTCAAGAATTCTTGTTGTTTAGGATGTCTCAAAACAGTGGATCTGGCAACAACTCCTGTATACATACCTTGGACCACTGGGGTAGTGGCAGCTTCAACAACAAATGAAAGACAGGCAAGTAAAATACCAGCAAGTACACCATATACGAAATCCCAAGCACCCATAACCACGACAATGATTATAATAGTAGAGTATTCGATTTTGGTGAGTCTTCCATAAGTATCATACAAGGCCTCTTTTAAAAGTTCATATCCCAAAAGATAAATTAAGGAACCGACGACACAAATAGGAATATAACCTATAACTACAGGACCAGCCATCATAACAGCTCCCGTTGCAATTGCCAAGAAGATACCCGCAAGACGTTCATCGGCCCCAGCTCTGATGAATAAAACGGAATTTGTATATACTAAGTAATTTTGAATAGAACCCACCAAGCCAGAAATAGCATTGGAGTACCCATGGGCGACGAGTTCTCTATCAACATCAACTTGGTCCATATTAACAGTAACAGCAAGTGCTGGAACATTTATAGGGACATGTAAAATTCCAAAGAAAGTCAAGGCAAGCATGATTGGAAATTGCCTTGCAATACACCACCAATCGACTAAATGGAATTTATAAAGATCATAGAAACTATACCAAGGTTCATTATCGTCAACCGATGGAAAAACCCAACCAGTTTCCTTGGCCAAATCCAAGGACCACAGAGGTACAATTAACACTATGAGATGAAATATGGCAAAAACCCCGATAAAAAATAAAGGTACAATAAGCGAATTATGAAACCTGGTTTGAATGGCAATTAATAAGATTGTTAATAACAAAGGGACAAACCAACGTAAAAACACCAAATGATCACCAAAAAGATATTTCATAGTTCCAAGGGTGTACAGCAATTCACCATCTAAACGAGAAGAAACTTGAATTCCTGTGACCACCAAGAAATATCCCACACCACCAATACATCCCACTAAAATATGACGAGGAAAGAATCCGACAAGTGAACCTAATTTCAATTTACCAAGCAAAAAGAATATAATCCCCGTAACTATGGAAGAGATAGCATAAGTCACGATGGTAGTAGCAATGACAGCATCTTTCTTGTCAGCACCCATTTCACCCAAAATGGAAAAAGCCATGGCATGGAAAAAGGGAGTTACCTCGATCATTTCCGATCCAATCCCACTTTTAAAAGCAGATCCCCCAAGAGAGTAAACCAACTGAGATACTACACAAGACACATAGAACATAGAAAGACCTGCCGGTCCTAAAGATGCAAAAGTTATTTCACTAACCGGGAACATAATCATACCATAAGATAACCCATCTAAGATATTAAGCAAGGTCCCAAGAAAAACAGCAGGAAAATAATTAACAGGAGCAGCAATGTATTTAATGGCCAAATCTTTTATGGAGTGTGTGTGATGAACTGTACCTTCTTCCACATCACCATTGAATGGATGGTTTACTTTGAGCGGAGTAGTTTCCAGGGTCTCCATATTAGAGTTATCATAGGATATCTCCGGGAAATTATAGTTGTCTGAAGGCTCATATGAATGACCAGTCGGTTCATATTCTGGAATTGTTCTCTCGCTACCACCATTATCATTAAGACCAGTTATTTCAATAGGTGGCAGAGAGCTAGCATAATCGTTGAACGAATCATCCAGAAACACTTGGGAATCTTGTAAACTATCAGGTATCCCTATGTTTGCAGAGTTAGCAGTCTGTTCATCGACTTGAAGATTAGAATGAACAGCTGGTGAACCCCCAGTTTGACGGTTGGGATTCAAAGTTTGGGCAATGACATAGCTTCTTCCACCAAATTCAAATGGTGCCTCAAAGGTAGTTGGAGATGGGGAACTCATGAAATAGGCTCCAATGGACAGCTTTCGCTTTGTGTCATCTGTATTGGCATTTGCCCCAATAGACTTATAAGAAGTACTGTAGCTCATGGTGGCGGCGCCGAAATAATTAAACAAAAATAGAATTAAAGATTGAAGATAGGAATTTTTATTTTTCAATGTGTGGCTACCAATGACTATCCAAGAATGTGAGAATCCGAAGGTGATTAGATACGAGATGGCATGGTGTGGGAGAATCGGGTAAGATGGCTGGGAGATTCTACGTAATAGAGATATGAAGGGCGTTGGGGCGTTAGGTTGTTTATTGTGGTGAAACTCGGTCTTTGAATCCAACAATTGACAGCTATTGGCACATTTCATATGTTATGCATGGACGAAAGGAGATATATACAGGGACTGTGTGCTGCATGCAGTACTTATCGGAGATATTCAATACTGACACAACTGTGGATTACCACCTTTTACCGGTGACAATACAGCGCCGCCAGAAACTTGGTCAGCACTTCCATATACCCAATATACAGGCAATTCAAAAACAGGGCAAGAGGATAATTCAAATTGACTTTTCAGTTAAGCTTTGTGGCATAACCTATCATGTCTTGTGGCTGCACGCGCTTTATTTATTTATTTTTCAGTATCATAACTTTGCAGGGCTAGAGCATTTATTACCATTTCCACCCAAATTTTGCGGCACAAAATCCAAAAAAAATTATTTAAGTAGCCATTATTCGCCTCAGCTAATCACATCATAATGTCCGACGTAGAGAAAATCCGGTACGAAAGACTTCGACTCGTGTGTACGCGTGCCCTCGAAGAACTGATTAAAAAATCGCTAGATATTGACCAAATCAAGAAATGTTATCCCACGATTGCGTCGACCGAAGACGGGATTAAAATCTTGGAGGTTGCCAGGGGACAAATTGTGGATTTCTGGTTCAACAATTCCATCAAGGAGTTTGATCTTATTTTTTCCGAACGAGATTTAGAGCACAAACTTGATTCTCTCGACGAGATAATCCATCTAGCGAAAAAGCGAAGTTTAACAAAGGAAATTGACCCGATTCAGATCGATAAGTTGACGCCCCGAGATATAATTGAAGCAAACAAGAACCATAAACGAAGTGAGACTTTACAATCCTTGACGTTAATATATAATCAATTATGTACCGATAATGCTGAATATTTCCATCAATTACAATCGTTGGTGGACGAAAGTGTTCAATTAAGAGACGATATACACCAGAATGTTTCCAGTTTGAATAAAGAACTAGCGGTATTAAAGGAAGATACAACTGATGAAAGAGTTAATGAGTTATTGGAGCTTGTGGGTAATGAAATATAGTGTATATATATGTGTATTCTATTTACATTAATGATTAGTTGTCCAATTCTTTTTGGCCATGACATTGTATTCTTCGATCTTTTTACGTAAATCATCGAATTTGTCTTCCTTTCTCTTTTCTTTGTCGCTTAATTTAACTAATTGTTTTTCTCCCCAAACCTTATAATCTTGGAAGTATTGTCTATCCATACTGAATTCTCTAGTTATTACATCATCAGTCAACCCTAATTTCTTGATACAGTAGAAGTAATCTTCTGGTCTAGTTCTTTTCAAGTATTTCAAGATCTGTTGTCTATGTTGGACATTTTCCCTTACATGTTGAATATGAACTTTATCCTTTGGTTTAGCCTTTACATGGTCCATAGCCAAATGGATTTTGACTGTTAAAATTGCTGCTTGAACTTCTGGACTACCAGTATCACCTTCTTTTTTGGCAAACTCAAGCTTTGCTCTTTCAATAGCTAAGTTCTTCTTATCTTTGGCATTTGTGTTCTTTAAATTCAAAATCTTCAATACAGCTGCTTTTTTTCTTTGTTCAGCTTCAGCTGCCGACTCAAATAATACATTACTGACACGAGATTTTGCCAAGGTGGCCTTTTCAACCCCATAGAACAATTTCTCAACTTCTTCACGAGTATACCCTGAAGCTAAGTTGGTGTCATCGGTTGTTTCTTGTCTTACTCTTTGCATAAATGTATTTTGAGGATCTCCCAAAACTGGATCAACTTCAAATTTCAAGTTTCTCAAATTGTGTTGTTTAAGGTTATTTATGTCTCTGGTGATTTGTCTTTTTAATTTTTTTTCTCTTCTTCTTACCGCTTTGATTTTGGACTTGGTGGCATTTTCAGGAACACCTTCTTTAGCAGCAAGAGCTGGGGTAAAACGATAATTTTCGGCTTGCTGGTCGGCCTTTGAAGCCTTGGCTGACATTGCTGGTGGAATCACCGTGTTACGAAGTATACATGAAGTAGACACGGATCTTAATCCGTATTTCACACCAACAATCTTAAGCATTTGGGGTATGAATATATTTCACTGAAAAATTTTGAAGTGCGGTGAGATGGCACACGACCCGGTAATTCATAAATTGAATCTACCAGGTGAAAATTTGAATATCTACACTTGTTTTGACTATGGAAAGAAAACAGTTGTGGAGTTTAGTGGGTGGTTATAGGGAAGAGCCAGCTACGAAGCTAAAGGGGAATCTTATCAATAAAGTACATGAAATACTTATAGCCCATCCCTCAACTGGGAATTTTTCAGTGCTTCTCCATAATAAATATAATAGCCATGTGTTGTGGCATCAATTCCACCCGGATGTTTCGTTGAATTATGTCGAGTCAATGGCTATACTATCGCTATATGAGATGCAACGAGGAATTGTTGCTTTTTTTCCCGAAAAATTGACTGGGTATATGGCCAGATTATTGCACGTCACTTTTGATATACGAAGTGATGGAAATTTCAGAGCTCACAGAAACGGACTTCGATTCTTACGGGAAATCATTGAAACTGACCATCTACCTGGCTTAAAGGATACGTTGGACAATGGCGTTGCTCCGGGGGACTGCTCTCTTGCTGGTGTCTTGGGACCTGAACGTTTGATTAAACAGTGGCTATCAAACTTAATATCGAAGAACATCGCATTACTGCATGAATGGCAGGGCGATGGGGAATATGCCTCATACTTACGTGAGGTTCTTAGATTGGTATGTTTATTCAAGAATTATAAGGATATGGAGTGCTTCAATGTAAAAATTCCGGGGGTAAAATCTCTTTTGCAGCCATTTTTCCACCCTGGTGATTTGTATTTGAAATTTTTGAAAGGATATTACAAGACTATCGATCTTCCGCCAAGCCTGTATAATATAGAAGATGATTTGAGAAGTTTAGAATCCCTAGGACCAGAGGAACTAGAGGAGATATCACGGTCTTTAGGCCTTTCCATTGAGAACAACAAGTTCTTACTTACAGCTCTCAAGGCCCGTTTAATTAAACAATGGCTCACCCCAAATGATACAGAAATGTACTATGATATCCATTCTTCCAATTCTGCCTTTGAATACGGTCTTCCCGAGGATTTCACCAACCATGTATATAGCCATCTTCAATCGGTCTTGAAACGAGTCAAGATAGGTCTTGACAAACAACAAAATTTAAGAGTTGTAGGAACAAGTAAGTACTTTCATGCCATAAACATCAGTATCAACGATGGTGAATGTATAGTCGATGTCAAATGCCTGGGTAAAGTAGCCCTACTTGAAATATCGAAACCTAATAAGTACAGCCCACTTGACAGAGTCAAAGATTATGGACTAGAAAACATTCATATAGCCAGTGTACTCGGACCTAGTATATCTCTGGATGGCACAGAAAAAGATGGTAGGTGGGTTTTGGATTCCGGTAGCGAGAACTATAATTTCATGATAATTCTCCCGTCCTATCATAACCCAGTTATTACTGGTGACTTTTCTGGAAAACCAATTGAGTTAGACCACTTAAAACTTGATGGATATATGCATGGAATCACTGATTTACCGGAATCGAAACGAATTTCAGGACCTGTGGTGGCAGATATTGACTTCAATGCTCAATTAGTTCAAACAGGTTCAAGCAGTAATTTTAATTTATCATACGAACAGTCCAAAGATTTATACTTGGCAATGACCAGCCGTGTCCATGTTATCAAACTGGGCTTACAAGAGAAATACGATTTACTTAATTGTCTATTGCTAAATCTAAATATCAACGAGAAAGGTCGTATTATGGTAATATTCCCCAGTCAAGATTACCTCGATCAATACACCCCGCCACTACAATTTGAAAATGATTACGTGTGTCCGACTAAGAAATCTCCTGACCCACTAGAATCAATCCAGAAGTTATTAGAAGTGGTGGCTGCTGAGGCAGTTTCTGAGGGCTACAATGGAGAAATTTATAAAACAAGCGTCCGAAATGCGTTGGCATACTATGAAACAAGAGGCAAAACGAATTATGCTTACGAGACTTTGAAGAAACTTTCAGTTGTGTTGAACTTTGAAAATTGCCCGGAAAAGGTGAAAGAATTAATGGTGGCTTCACTTCTGAAGCTTGCCATTGTCAGTGCTGAACAAGCTGAAAATTTGACTGGTAAATTTGAAACTGTCATAGTGTACGGAGCCGAAAATGTGTTTGGTTTCAATACCTTATTTGATCGATTAATTGCGTTTGATACCGGAACAAGCTCACCAAACATCAAGAGTTCATTACTTGATAAGCTACAAACAGAGGAGAGACCACCACCGAAAACTGTGGATATAATATCCCATGTTGCCCTTCCTGAGGCAACTACTAATGTTGATGTTCCGCAAGCTGAAGTGGTGGTACAACTCCAAAAATCAACGGGAGGTGCCATTGTAACTGGATCATGGTACCAAAAAGCATTATTATCCGAAATGACAAAAGACAGTATCTCAATTCTGCATGTATCAGAAACAGCATTTCATGATACCATAGTGTTATCTCTACATAAATACGAGTCAATTGATGATATTGTACATTGTGCTAGTCGATGCAAACAGTTGATTGTTGTTGGAAGTCTTGTGGACGACTTATCTGGTTTTATAGTAAAACAGAAGAGCGTCAAAGACTTCAAGCGTCATAAATAGTAAATAAATGTCATTCAAGCGAGGGTATTTGTGGTAGAAATGTCAAAGGCTAATCATCAATATCAGCCCAACTTAGATTAGAATCTTCCATTTCCTTTACAAGCTGATCCATCTCTTGTTTATACTTTTGTTTCTTTTCTTCTGCCATCTCTTCGGCATGTTTTTCAGCTTCTTTCTTTTGTAACTGTTTCTGTAATTCTGCTTGTCTTCTAGGTGTGACATATTTACCGGAGCTAGCCAGTTTAGAAGTATTAGAAGCACTGGACGTATTGGAGGAGCTAGAGGGCCTGGATTGATTCTTGGATGGAGCCATTCCAAGTCTTGCTGCAAGACTTTGACCTGCAGACCCCATAGCTGGAAGTTCGGTTTCCGAGTCAGAGTTATCGTCAGGTTCAGGACTTGACGGGGAATTGAAACTCTTACGGCTGTGTCTTTTATCCTTGTGTGCAGTCGATGGTGATGATTTGGCTAGTCTGGAAGCGAAGGACATCCCAGCAGCAGACATTGGTGGTAGTTCTTCATCCTGAGAATCTCTCACATCTCTAGGGTCGTCTCTACCTCTCGACAGAGGTGGTGTTGGAAGCAGATTTTTCTTCTGATGATGTGGAACATGTGGCAAATGGTGTGGGGGGTTCTTTTTATATTTCGGCTTTTGCCTTTGTTTCTGGTTTTGGTTTTGTTCCGGTCTTAATTCCTCATCTGCCACGGCATTGGCCCATCTACTTTCCAATTGTTTTGATTTTTTAGTTGTTGAAGTTGGATCAGCGTTGGAATTGCTTGTGGGTTTGGAAACGTTTTCAGAAGTCTTTGTGGTCTTGTTTGCATGTGTGTCCGTATCGGATGGTCTAAGCTCCTCATCGGTGGCCCACCGTGATACTAAGCCTTTGGACATGTTGATGAGATTCAAACCTTCGATTGAGATTTGATGAGATAGTGGTCGTGTATGGAGAATCAGATATGGGTAGATTATGCAACGCTGCTGGTAGATGAAGATCTGGTGGCGGTGGTGGGATATAAAACTTTGATGGTATGGGAACTTGGTTTGGGATGAGTGATGATATGGGACACTGGGCTCGGGTAAGTGATGGAATGGAGGCATCATCCAAAGTATATACTTTTTGGCTGCAAAATTTGCAATTTGAACTAATTGAGCAAGGTACAAAAGAGAGAGATTAAGTCAAAGACAAACAAGCGGGATAAATGATAACGGCAATTGTATAAATACGTCATACATGGTATAACCACCTTCATATATGGTATACCCACATACATAAACACCAGGACATCAGACGTACAGACTCTAAACTAAGTCACCAGATGACGGTCGTGCCCAATCCAATGGGTACGGCTGGCATCCACCCTGCAACGTCATGAGACACTTCACCCATAGAACGGGCAAATACGTTACATAGATGATAGAGCATTGACTATACCGACAATATAGACTTGGCGAAGAGCACAGATTACGTATGTTTGTCGACAAAGACCGAAAAAAACTGAGAGAAGCAAAGCTTAATAAGCAACTGCCGTCGAAATTGGTATAGTTTCGGCCAGGACGAACCCGGGGTGATAATTCACCGGGGCTACCGCCAAATATATGTACATTGGTGCAACGTTGGTGCGGCGAGGTGGCAACTCCGGTATCCATTTTCGGCCTATTCCTCACCTGACATCCTGATATAAATTGAGCAATCCGCATAAAAAATATTTCATCAATTAACCATATATTATGTCCTTTAAACTTGCCTCTGAATTACCTGCCTGGAAAAAATTAGAAGAATTGCTTGGACAAAATAAACAATTCAATGTTTTAGATCAATTCCAAAAAGATCCTTCCAGATTTGATAAATATAGCCATACTTTCACCAATTATGACGGATCTGAAATTCTCTTTGACTTTTCCAAAAATCTCGTTAATGATGAAATCAAAGACGCCTTGATCCAATTGGCCAAAGAAGCTGATATCGAGAAATTGCGTGACGATATGTTTGCCGGTAAGCATATTAATACCACTGAAGACAGAGCTGTTTATCATGCTGCCTTACGTAACAGAAGCATGAAGAACATGTCTGTTGATGGTACCAATACTGCTCCAGAAGTTGACTCTGTTTTACAACATATGAAGGAGTTTTCCAACCAAATTAGAAGTGGTGAATGGACTGGTTATTCTGGTAAAGCTATTACTGATGTTGTTAATATTGGTATTGGTGGTTCCGATTTGGGTCCAGTTATGGTTACCGAAGCTTTAAAAAGTTATGGCAAAGAAGGTTTGAGCGTTCATTTTGTTTCTAATATTGATGGTACTCACTTAGCTGAAACTTTAAAACTCTGTGATCCAGAAACCACCTTGTTCTTAATTGCTTCAAAGACTTTCACCACTGCTGAAACTACCACCAATGCTAATAGTGCTAAGGAATGGTTCTTAAAGGGAGCTAAGGAAGACAAACATATCGCCAAACATTTTGCCGCTTTATCTACCAACGCCGAAGAAGTTAGTAAATTCGGTATTGACACCAAAAATATGTTTGGTTTTGATAGTTGGGTTGGTGGTCGTTACTCTGTTTGGTCTGCAATTGGATTATCAGTTGCCATTTATATTGGTTATGAAAATTTTGAAGCTTTCTTAAAGGGGGCTGAAGCGGTTGATAAACATTTCCAAGAAACTCCTTTGGAAGAAAATATCCCTGCTTTAGGTGGTTTATTATCAGTATGGTATAACAATTTCCACAAGGCTCAAACTCATTTAGTTGCTCCATTTGATCAATACTTGCACAGATTCCCAGCTTATTTACAACAATTATCTATGGAAAGTAACGGTAAAAGTGTAACTAGAGCCAATGTTTACACTAATTACGAGACTGGTACCATTTTGTTTGGAGAACCTGCCACCAACGCCCAACATTCCTTCTTCCAATTAGTCCATCAAGGTACCAAGTTAATTCCTGCTGATTTCATTTTGGCTGCTAAATCTCACAACCCAATTAGAGAAAACTTACACCAAAGAATGTTGGCATCTAATTTCTTTGCTCAATCTGAAGCTTTAATGGTCGGTAAAGATGAAGAGAAAGTTAAAAGTGAAGGTGCTACTGGAGGTTTAGTTCCTCATAAAGTATTCAGTGGTAACAGACCAACCACTTCTATCTTGGTCCAACAAGTTACTCCAGCTTCTTTAGGTGCCTTGATTGCTTATTATGAACATCTTACTTTTACTGAGGGTGCTGTTTGGAACATCAACTCTTTTGATCAATGGGGTGTTGAATTAGGTAAAGTTTTAGCTAAAGTTATTGGTAAAGAATTGGACGATGACAAAGCAGTTGAAGCTCACGATCCATCTACTAATGGTTTGATTAACCAATTCAAGAAATGGAGTTTATAGGTACTATATAGCTAATTGAATGTCTATTTGTTCTTTGTAGAACGTTAGAGCCGCATAGAAAGCAGTTGTCTGTACAGAGGCATCGATATTCTATATGCAGGTCACTTACATCGGGAGTTGAAAGTCATTCAAAATCTATAATAAATCATTGTAATCTGTCCCAAATTTTGGCAGTATGAACCCGAAGGTCCTTGATACCACTTCTTGACTAACAGACTCTCGAAAGTTTAGAAGAATAAATATAATATACAATCTTCAGATGAGTCTATCTGCAGGACGGCCTACCAGGAATGAGAAGCTGAGTATGATAAATTTTTCACTAGTAAAATGGCTAAAAGGTCTAAGAAAAATAACGGGTCAAGCTACGTGGTGGACCAAGAAGCCCATAGACTGGAAGATGAAGTCCCAGAAATTCCAGATGTGGAAAATGAGGAACAACCAGAGGCTCTTGAAAATCCAGTAAGAGTAATTACGCTCATTAATAAATGTGAAGCATTACCGGAAGGTGATTTACAAGAAAGAATGTTGGATCACGTCCAAAGTATGGAAGAAGTCGATAAATTTTTTGACGAGTTTGACGAGAAAGTAGCCATGCCAAACGAGGGCCATATAAAATATGAAGTTGGAAGTGATGGATTGGTGTTGATAGTGATTGATCTGGAGAAGTTGAGAGATGAGGTATTACAATTTGTTGACAATTATGGGAAGTAATGATGATATGATATATGGAGATACCTCGTGTGTCGATGACAATTGAGCCAAGTTGCCAGAGACTAGGGAAAGTTTTGGGGAGGATGAAGATATGTAAGATAATATACGATAAATAATGGTGATAACTGTAGATTCTAGGAAGCAGACTTGGTTTCAAGTGGATCTAGATGTTCTGAGTATTAACAAGAAACGTCTCTTAGGTCCTTTAACATGTGTAATGATGACCCAGGGGATTATGAGTAAATTTTACCTATTCACTCAAGGTTGTTGCATGGCAAAATCCTGAACTGGAAAATGGAGTGACAATGGTCGGTGTATTGATTGCAAATGTTGTGATTGTCAAGTGATGGAACTACTTTTCTTTGAACGATAGTCTTAATTTGCTTACTTTTACATACTTTTTTCACCGAACGAATTGTTCTTAAAGTAGTTGATTAGAACATAGGACATAGAGATCGGATGGAAAATAATGATATAGATAAGCCTTATCATTATAAACATTTATATATATAGTTTTTCTTGAATTCGTCTCAATCAATTGACTATGACTAAATACTCGTTTATATTTATCTTTTACTATGCCAAGGGTCTGTCTTCTTTGTCTACCATAAATTAGAAACGTAAAAATAGACTCAACTCTGATATTTTTACCATTTCTTTGAACTATTTGGTACAAATGACATTCTCTTTTCAAGAACTGCCGAATCTATATACTTGAGTTATATTTTACATTAGATGCATAGGGTGTATACTATCCCACGCATATCAAACAAAATGTTCTGCTCTCACTATTTCTTGTTATGATGGCCCTAATTTTTGTTCTGCGTGGGTCCAGTTTCCGATATGCCCCGCCAAATTTTTTGTTCTGCGGAGATTTGGCTGCAAAATTAGGAAGCTATAATCCACAAAAAGACCTTCTATTGGCTTCCATTTCTGCAAGTTCATGCAAGATTATGTTCACAGATGCGAACTAATGCAAGCTTAGATCAGTTTAGGAAACTATAAAGCCTATTTTTTTAGGAAACTCCTAGCTATATAAAGAGCTGATTTTTCCCTTTGTCTACTTTTTCAAATTTTTTGAAAACCCATAGTAAATTTACTAGCGTTTTTAAAATTCATATATCTAGACAACGTTCGTTTCAAATTTTTTAAAATGTCTTCTGCTAACTCATCATCTGCTACTGATATCGGTTGTGCTTTTTCTGGAGCTGAAACCCCAATTTCGAAACCTGCTTGTAATGCTGACGGTATGGGCATTACAAAAATTGGATTACGGTCAAAGTCATACTATTATATGTATGATCCTTCCGTTAAAAAAGCCGGATCATCATCCCCATCACCCTCCCCTGCTACCAACTCACCTCCACCCACCAAACCCTCTTTAAAATCCAAGTTAAAATTTAAAGTTAAAGCTGCTGCTCTTTCAAAGAAGGCTGAAAAAACTGAATTTGACTGCTACGATTTAGTCTCTCCTTTCTACACTGAAATGTTTACCGAAGCTAAGAAGTCAAGATCTATGAAAAGTTTATTGATTGAAGGTCAATTAAAATTGTCAAAGATTAGAGAACTTCTTAGGAAAACATTCAGACCTTCAGTCGTTGCTAGAATTACGAAAGTCAGTTCTGAAGTTGTCTTGGATAACTGTGATGACGAAACTTTAGATGCCTGTAGTCAAGAAATCTTGGATGCTTGTATTGGAAAAACCTCGAGTGCTTCTGACAAAAGCTTAGATTCTGCTAAAATCTTAGATGCTGAGGCCACCAAAAATTCTGGTAGCCCCGCTACTTCTTCTGATGAAAGCTTGGATACTACTACATCCACCGAAGCTACTTTAGTTAACTTTACAGGAGTCTCGGCTAAGGAAATCTTAGTTAAATCCGCTGAAAACAGTGACTACAAAACCTTCAATATTGCTGTCTCCAAACTCACTCCAGCTTGTCAAATTATTGTTAAATATTGGCAAGAAAACTCCAACAAAATAGACGAATCCATGATTGCCATGGAAAAAGATACTACTTCTGATTTTGGCAAGAGAAATGCTTTAGCTCAAAGCCCAAAGAAGGAAAAAAAAAGAAATTACAACAAGTACGAAAAGACCCCCAAAAAAGCTAAGAAAGAGCAAAAAACTCAAAGCAGATACGACAACTATCAAAAAGGTATCTGTCTTAAGCAATGTGCTTATTGAATCTTTTAATTCTCTCATCTTCCTGCATTTATTTTGTTAACAATGTTTCATTCAGAAAAGATAAAACCCCCAAAAAAAAACCCCCACCAATAAAAAAATATTCAATTATGTAGTGAATATATTCCACTCTACATAGAATCTCTTTTCGAATGCATCTAAGTGGCTGTTTCTGAGCTTCGAAGTTAAAACCACCGACATAAGTATAGTATCAACCACTTAGTCAGTCTAACTATTGAAAGAAGAATTAACATCACAGAAGGCTGCTACAGATAACCAGATACTACTTAAATGTAACAAAAGATGAAACAGAGAAATCAGTTGGACATATTACAAATCACATAGAGAAGTATACACCGATTTTGCGGCCAACCCGCATCCAGACACCAAGTACCATTCTCAATCGAAAAAACTGATTCTCACTTAACCAGTTCTCAATCATTTCTCAACCAATTCTGAAGCAAATAATGGAAGACTGGAGAAGAATCGATATCGACGCCTTGGAATCGGATAAATTCCTCACCAAGGAAGAACTTATCCCCGCCATTCCCTCATCAATCACCGAAGCGGACGTCCAATCGATCATTGCCGAAGCAAAATCTAATTTATCCAAGGGCCAGTTCCAACAAAGCTTACAATTAGCGCTTGCCAACGCCCCATACTTATTACTGGATTCAGTAAAGGACAAGTATACCGAAATGGTATTTGAAATCTTGATCTCCATCAAAAACAATAACGGTGACGTGTCACCTTTCGTCAAACAATTGAGTGCTGCTGATCAGGATACGTTGGTTAAATATCTCTACAAGATCATGAGTACTAGTTATGGCTCCAAACAAGGAGGGATTTTATTGGTGTGGTACGAAAAGACCATTGAGGTCACGGGATTGGGTCCTGTCATCCGGTTCATGAACGATCGTAGAGTTGTATAGATTTGGGAAGATTTTATGTACTGAATAAATGTTGTATGTGTAGCGCTGGAGCTTGCAGGCTGGTGTGTGGGCCAGGTGTGAGATAATGCCATTGCCGGTGTCTGAGTCGGTGAGGATCTGATGCCGAGAGTAGCACTCGTAATCCGAGCCCGAGCAAGAGTGAAAGAAACTGGTTAGTGACGGCTGAATATGAATATTGTGATGGCCAGATTTGGCCGTGGTATTTGGAGGAGTTACACTGAATTATCAATGGACTGTTGGGGGAATATCTGCTGCCTTTATATTTTCACTCTTTCATTCTTTCATTCTCTCATCTTCCAACCTTTTCTGCAACCTCGCAATAATGCCCCACTCTGGAACATTGCTCGTCGGAAACGGGTTACACGCAGGAAATGAGTCTTAATAATAAAACCTTTAGTCTGTCTGCAGGCGCATATATCTTTCTGCAGGATCACCGTCTACAGACGACCCCACCATCCAGATCGGGGTAATGCATATATTCCCCTATTGGCCCCCACTCTTTGAAAAACTATAAATTGAGGTCAATTCCCAACCATTTCTCTTCCACATATTAATTGATAATAATACATAAATAAAAAATAATGTCTGTCACTTTAAATACTGGTGCTTCTATGCCTCTCGCTGGTTTCGGGGTTTGGAAAGTCGAAAAAGATATCTGTGCTGAAACCGTTGTCAATGCTATTAAAGCTGGTTACAGACACTTTGATTGTGCTGCTGATTATGGTAATTGTGTCCAAGTTGGAGACGGTTTAAAACAAGCCATTGATCAAGGTTTGGTCAAGAGAGAAGATTTATTCATCACCTCTAAATTATGGAACTGTTACCATAGTCCAGAAATTGTCGAAAAGGCTTTAGACAGAATTTTAGATGAAATGAAGTTGGACTACTTGGACTTATTCTTGATGCATTTCCCTCTTGCTTTCAAATTTGTTCCTTTCGAAAAGAAATATCCTTCTGGTTTCGGTACTGGACCTTCTGTTGAATTAGATGACGTTCCAGTGGTTGATACTTACAAGGCCATGGAAAAGATCTTCAAGGAAACTAAGAAAGTTAAAGCTATTGGTGTTTCTAACTTCAACGGTGCCCTTTTAATGGAATTATTCAAAGTATGTGAAGTTCCACCAGCCACCTTACAAATTGAACATCACCCATACTTACAACAACCACAATTGGTGAAATTCGCCCAAAATAAAGGTGTTGTAGTTACTGCTTATTCTTCGTTCGGTGGTTCATCTTATGTTGAGTTGGACAGTCCTCTTGCTAAAAGTAGTCCTTCATTACTCGAACATGAAACCATTACTTCTATTGCTAAGAAACATGGTAAGACTTCTGCTCAAATCTTGTTAAGATGGGCCACTCAAAGAGGTATCACTGTTATTCCAAAATCCGGTAATCCAAACAGATTAAAACAAAATTTGGAATTCAACGATTTCAAATTAGATGATGAAGATTTCAAAGCTATTGGTGAATTGGACAGAAACATTAGATTCAACGATCCAAAGGATTGGGCTGGTGCTGAAATTTGTATTTTCTAAGTAACTATATAGAGACTGTAATAAATACATAATTCATCAAAAATATGTCTTGACAAGATCATCAGTTCCGATCAATTGACCATTCTGATCAATTGACCATTCTGGAGAAGATTTCGGAGTAAATGTGTATATTGTCTTATATGTAGGAATTTTCAAGGTTGCGTGGGGGTGTGGGGAAAACTAGTAGCGATGCCCCATTAATCGGTTACCTAAAACGGAAATGAGAGCCCAAATCAGATGGAATCCAAAACGGCTTTCCGACCTAAATTCATGATCTTGACTCTGGAAGCAAAATCATCTCGGTTGATGTAAGCTCCACACATTCTTCTTTCACCGGTGAATTCAGTTCTTGAATGGAAAGCTCTCCAATTATCAAAAATCAAGCATTGGCCCGGCTTCAACTGGTAAAAAAATTCATTTTTGGGGTCAGAGATGATTTTCTTCCACAGTCTAATTGCTTTGTAGAATTTAGGAACGTCATCTGGGTTATCCCATCTATTCATGGTGGATCTATCACTTTGATTCCATCTGGTTTGAACATGATTACCATCTCTATCTAACGTGAATACTGCTTGGGGCACATCCTGTTGAATACAGACTTTTTCCTCTCCTGCAGAATGGGCAAGAACAGGAATTCTGGTGAAGAGTTCATAACTTTCGGGATCTTGTTGTTTCAAAAGTTGGGCACAGTAAAAAGAGTCAGTCAAAGAAGAAGTACCACCTTCCCCATCATGAAACAACAAGTGGAACAACTGTAAGCCGGGAGCATCGTTCCAATATGTCCCATCAGTGTGAGAACCAATATCGAAATTAGTATAAGCGGTGTCGGCTTTGGCCATGTTAGAGGTGAAATCCCAGAATCCCCCGTAATGGGTAGGACGAATATACATCAATTTTTCTACCAATTTTTGGGTATCCTCTGGGTTAACTGGGGTGTTATCGATCAAGCAAAACCCGTATTTCCAGATCTTGAGAACCCAATCTCTAATGGCCTCTTCATTATCGGTCTCATCACTTGAATTGATGATATCATTGTAATCAACTGTAGGAAGGTTCTTTTCAATTTTGGCCACGTCCCAGTATTCATATTTCAACACGTCTTTGGCCCCGACAAGTTTTTCACCATGAGGCACCAATACCGGGTTATAAGAATGCATGTAAAGCCAGTCACTGGTATATTCACTAGTATGGTCATTTTGGGACCATTTAATGGTGACTTTCTCTCCGTCTTCAGCCAAGTCAACTGATAAGGCCTTAATATCGGGATCAATTTCATCAGTGATCAATAACCGTTGTTTGGTCGAACTGTAGAAACATTCCTCACAGTGACAATGGTCTCTGAGCCAGATGTAGTGAAATTTGGCAGGAGCAGAATCGGGAAATTGGACTACAAGTTGAGAAGTGTCGTCGGTGGCGGATTTAATTGGCATGTTAGTGAATTGGATTGAATTGAATTGAATTGAATTAAATCGAAAAAAAACGAAATTTCAAACGGAATTGAAAAATGGAGAAATTGCCTGAAAAATTCCGAGGACCAGGATCAGACAATTCTGGGGAAGCAGGCTCAGAAAAAAGAAAATTAATCAGAGTTTCCGGTGCGCATTGAAAAATACCCTTAAACTGCGGCTTATCATGGCTAGTTCTCTGGAGGTGAGTCCACCACTTACCCCCTTATCACAACTTGATGACCCCCCAATTAACACCGTAAACACCCCTGAATCCCCCGATAAGAACGCGGCAATTTCCATGTCGATATCCCCACTGGAACATAATCTGGATAACCTGATTATCGATTTACCTGCTACTGATCCTGACCCTGAAACTCGTACCAATATCCACCAAGAATGGGTATCTATGGACGTGGCTAAATTCGGAAAGTCATTCTATAACGCTGATCAGGTCCCGTTGGCGGAAAACACAAAAAGATTAAAACGGAAATCTCTTTTGCAGCTTTTATCCACGTCAAATATTCATGATATTCGCAGTGAATTGGCAGATTATCTGAGAACTATTGATGGTCTTATATCCAATGACATCCGGCGTGAAGCTTGGCCTATATTAATGGGGTTGGAAATTGCCGATGACGCTTTCAATACTACAAGCGATAGTGGGGGTTCTCGTGTTTTTGGCACTGATATGTCTCTGTTTCTTGATGACTTGAATGTCTCAGATAAACCAAATCATAAAGATGAAGACCAAGTGGAATTGGATATTAAGCGTCTGTTTACCGTTCTTTCACATTTTGAACTGTTTGATAAACCTTTTACTCCGCAAGAAATCGACCTTTTGAAAAAACAATTGTACCTGTTGATTGTGAGATTATTAAGAAAGTATCGTCTGCTCCATTACTACCAAGGTTTCCATGATATCGCGAGTATAATTGTGGTGGTATGTTTTGATTCTGTCTCCAGAAAGGTCGACGAAACATTGGCGTTTCGGGTGTTGGAGTCTTTGGCATTATACCATCTTAGAGATTATATGATATCCGATATTAGTCTTTCATTGATTCATTTGAAACTAATTCCTACAATATTGGAGATAATTGACCACCGGTTTTTCAAATTATTGAAACAATTAAATAATAACTATGTTACTTCCAATGGAACTTATTATGATTATTCATTTTATCAGGGACTATCATGTATATTGACGATGTTTAGTCATGATATTGATAATCTCAATCAGATTTTGGTCGTATGGGATTTCATACTAAGTTATAATTCTCCCCTTATCAGTGTTTACATTTATGTTTCTGGTCTATTATTTAAAAAAGATGAAATCTATGAATCTTTAGACTTAAAACCATCCGATAATGACTTTCTGGATATTGATCGAGATTTATTACATAATTTGTTTTCCTCTTCCAATTTATTCAAAGGGTTGAGTGATCCAGATTTAATTCAGATTCTCCAGAACGCAAAGACTTATTACGATAGTTTCCCGGTAACTAATTTGAGTAATTCCAGTTTTACTTATAATTTATGGTTTGATGAATATAATATTCATTCAGTGTTAAAAACAACATCCAAACCTTACTCCAACCAATCGTCTACAATATTGGTAGATGATCCGACAAAACTTGATAATATAATTCAAATTCAAGACGAGGAAATGGCAGATTTTATGGCGTACAGTTTAGCTGAAGAGAAGAAATTACTTGATGATGAGATGTCGGATTATGAAACTCCCACTTCAATGAGTAATTCTCTACTGTCTCTGATACTGTCATTACAATCGTCAACGTCGTCACTCAACACTAAAATTCTTAAAACTTCTTCGATGTACTTCAAAAAACTCTTGTTTTCTGAATCTTTTGAAGGTGAAGAGAATCAACCTGTTAAACGTAATAATATCTGGAGAATTACCACGTTATATAAAGTTAGTTTAACGGTGGGATTTTTAGGCTTCCTAATTCATTTTGTTATGACTCGTCAAGGACATCATGTTTTATATAAATACTTTGACAATATAACATTTAAACCTAATTGGTTTAATAATATTGGTCTACATAATCTTAACTTGAATAATATCAGGTCTTCATTATATGGATCCATGAGATAATCAATCGTTCTTTGAGTGTAATATATATTTATTGACAGTTTTATATTTTCTTTAATTTCGTTCAAACTTCTTTATTGATACAATTTTCATCTATTAATACATTCTTCTATTAACTACTTCAGTTCAAAATCGATTTCGTAAATTAGTACCAGCTCTGTGAAATTGGCATTGCCCCATCCTCTATTACCACTAGCCGATACCATAAATCTACCAGTTTCATCAACATACAACGAACTTAATACACCCCCATGATGACCAGGGATAATTAAAAATGGTGTGGCTTGACCCTTTTTACCGCCATCTTTATTGGTTGCTACATTGGTAGGATTTTCCGAGTTATAAAGATCAAGATTATATAACCTTATATTGTCCATTGATCCACAGAGTAAATAACTATCGTTTGGCATCGTCGATATGGCTGTCACTGGCCCCGAAATCTTTGGGAATTTTAATGTTTTCAGGACATTAGGTACGTAATTCAGTTTTGCACCCGAACGTTTATGAGGCATCTTAATACTTAACTCATCAACAGTACTATTCCTACGACCGGCATAAATGAAATCACCGTTATTAGACCATGTGGAACTTAAGCACCAAGGTGGTGTACCGGCAGGAACTCCGTATTTAATAACAGGGTTATAACCGGTTCTAATATCCCATATATTTACCGTCCCATCACTCGATGAGTTCATAAATACAGAATCATTGAGATGGACTTTACTTGTACCTTGTTTAGGTGCTGGTTTTGTTTGATCGGCAGTATCCTCATTATCACTATCACCAAATAAACTTCCCATATCACTGTTTTGATCATCCTCATCTAGAGTTATCTGTAAATCAGTAAGTCCATCGGGTCTGAATTGAAGTTGAGACACTTGACCCGAACTACCGGTGAAAAGCCCAGAACATTTACCGGTATTTAAATCCCATTGACGAATGGTTTTGTCCCAAGACCCAGAAAGAAATGAATCTTGGGCTTGATTAAGCTTTAAGCACAGTACTGCATCATGATGTCCGGATCCCAACAGATCCCCATCTTTTTTGGTCGAGTGACGGAAATAATGATGTAAAGCACCCTCATTGTATCGCATAGTGTACAATGATATACCTCCAGAGAGAACTCCAGATAAACACCAGTACCCATTTCTTTCAACTTCCAAAG
Source organism: Yamadazyma germanica (assembly GCA_030574815.1). Classification (NCBI taxonomy): domain Eukaryota; kingdom Fungi; phylum Ascomycota; class Pichiomycetes; order Serinales; family Debaryomycetaceae; genus Yamadazyma; species Yamadazyma germanica. Next base: position 2,506 of record JAJMFS010000040.1, on the reverse strand, counting down.
AATAAACAGGATTGATCTTTGGTTCATAAGAAATGGCCCCGGTCAGAAAATCACTCTGTTTAACTTTTGGATTGACTGCCATTAGCTCTTTCTGAGTCATGGGTTGTTCATTCTCCCAATACGAACATATTACCCCGGCTTTTGTCACCGAATCGACAAGATTATGTTTTTGAGCCATTGTCAACGGAGATTTCCCTTGGACGGATTCAAAGAAATCATATTTTCGAATAAACCCATCTTCACCTCCCGTGATGATCCATTTAGGACCATCTGTAAATGCCATTGCATGACATTGACCAGCGTATGGTATAGCTACCGACGGTATGATATCTAGATCGTAACTATGACGAGCCTTCTCAATTATAGATTGTCGTAATGGGACCGAGTCCGAGTCCACGTCCATGGACTCATCATTTGTACCATCTTCACCAGAATCTCTTGTTTTTTCCCCGGTCTTTTGATGATTTTCACTAGCATCGTGGTACTTCTCATCATCATCTCCATCGTCGTCGTCATTTTCGTTATCCCCGTCATCGCCATCATTGTCTTCATCGTTTTCCCCATCGTCGTCGTCGTTGTCATTACCATTTTCGTTCTCTTCATTATCATCGTCTTCATCGTCTTCATCGTCTTCATCTTCATCGTCGTCATTGTCGTTGTCGTTGTCATTGTCATTGTCATTTTGATCCTGGTCATTGCCGGCTCTGTCACGCAAATCCATATCGTCTTCATCCTCGTTCATGTCGTCTTCGTTGTTCATGTTGAACAAATCGTCTTCTTCCATGGTGTTATAGTAGTGAAAAATGCGCAGTGATAGAGTAGATAGTGGGATTTGGGGAAAGTAGGGTGTTGGTGGGGGTGATTGGGTCCATTAGTGTCAATGGCAACCGAAATACTCCAACTGAACCAATGGCTATAGGAAGTAAGAGAATTAAAGTCCGATAATCAACGGCAGAGAGAAGCCTACAATTTATACAAGTGAGCATGTATTACTATACAACACGCTTATTCGTAAATCCAGTTGAACATGGAGTGCTTGTATTCAACCAATTCTTCTTTCTTGAACCATAAGTCAATTTCTTTATTGGCAGATTCAACAGAGTCAGAACCGTGACAAACATTTCTACCCATGTCAATGGCGAAATCACCTCTGATGGTACCTGGAGCAGAGGCTAATGGGTTGGTGGCACCTAAAATGGCTCTACCAGTTTTGACGGCATCTTTACCTTCCCAGACAGTGGCTAAAACTGGACCGGATAACATGTAAGATAATAAAGATGGGAAGAAAGGTTTGGATTGTAAATCATCGTAGTGAGTTCTTAATAAAGATTCGGTTGGGGTGACTAATTTGATACCGACCAATTTGAATCCTCTGTTTTCGAATCTACCTAAGATAGATGAGATTAATCCTCTTTGGACACCATCTGGTTTAATAGCAATAAAAGTTCTTTCGTCTGACATTTTGAATTGATGTTGGATGAAATTTTTCACCTTGTGAAAAAAATTTTTCGGCCATGCGTTTTGGTACAGACACCCCGCTTGGGTTTATTAATATGGGGTGGATTAGGGGACTGATGATTAGTTAATTTGGGGAGCTTTGCATATGTTAATATTGTTGCACGTAGTATATATATATGTGTGTATGAGTGAAGGGGATTGGAGAGGAAATTTTGGGTAACGTTGGGGTGAAGGATAATGGGTGAATTTCGCAAGTTCCATAACTTTTGTTTTTGCAGCCATTCTCTCAATGTTTACCTTTTGGGATAGCTTAGTGAGAGGGGTCTTGGGCAGTAATAAAATCACGGGATAGTTATGGAGATTCAGACTGAATAAACGTGATGGCCTTTTACGTATTATCACTCAATTACTGAGCATATATCTATATATATATAGGTAGGTAATAAAGGAATTACAAGAAGGGTAATTGTCCATTTGTGATCAGTTTTGATTATTCCTAAGGAGACTTGTTTTTATTGCTAGAGCTGAATGATGGTATTTAAGAGAATGTATATTTATATGCTATATATGTTTTCTAAGAGTTGACTACAGTATTTTTTTTTTTATTTTCTGTTTTCTTAGAGATGCAGGTTTTAGTTTCTGGAGGAGGTTCCACAGTATGACTTGTTTTGTTTGGATTTCTTAGAACTATATCTTGATTTTTGTTTCCAGATATATTTTGCCTTCTTTTTACCAGCTTTTGGTGGTTCTTGTTTTGGTGATTTAACAAGTGGTTTGATTGATTTGATTGAGCTTTTCCAGTTGTTAAGTTTCATCCAGTCAACAGTTGGTTCGGTTTCTGGAGATTGATAGTTTTCCAAGCTATCAATATCAATGTCCATCACTTCTTCAGCAATTGATGGCCAGTAATCTGGATTTGAGGCTTTCAATTCTTCAGCATCTAATTCATATTTCGATTCACTTTTTCTAGAAATGGTTCCAAACATTTCATAGTAAAGTGGGGACCTTAAGTCAATTTCATCATCAGAACCAGAGCATTTTACAGTTT